>JAMWEH010001478.1:0-46773 GCA_024721245.1 Mitragyna speciosa
CAACGTCATCACATGCGTTGGTGAGGTTTGGAGTTTTCTGTTACATATTTTATTATTATATTTATATTATACTACTTAAATAATTGACAAGTTTATATTTACTAATCTTATTTTCATACTCAGGTACATTTGTCAATCACTATGATAATGTAACACAAATATAATATTAAATTGTGTAACAGAATACCAAAGCTCCGTTGGTGGTGGTGCTTTGTACGTTAGCCCCTCCAATTCCAAATTCAGCGTTGTCGGCTTTCATCCCCATCATCCTCGGAGACAGCTGTCAATTGGTTAATGGATAAATATGGGCTCAAATCAAATTTATTAGATGGAAAAGTCCTGCTGTTCGTGGGGCCGTGGCAGGCTCCTGCCCTGAGAGATTCCTGTTTTAAGTCTTTCGTGATTTGTCAAAATGCCACAGGTCAATTTGTTGATGTATACATACTTGTTTTAATGGTTGAGCGGTTACATTATCTAATGGTTGGAATTCTCATCTCGAAGGTTAAATCAATATTATTTCTCTTCTTTAACGTAATAGGTTTGTTAAAAAAAAAAAAGGGGGACAAAATACTCATGTATAGCCATATTAAAATATTTTCATGCAAAAAAGAAAAGAAAAAAGAAATTCATCTACCCAGCCCGTCATATTGCTAGTAAAAAATATATAATTACATTGCAGTCTTAACTCACATTTCTTAATTGTTTACAAGTCATCATTTGATGGGGGAAATAAAAGTTGACAGGCGACAATCAAATATTCATATCGAATCATCCGTGAAATAGTGAATTATCAACATAATGTCAGTAGGAGTTGTTCACTGAATTAAACGTTTTAATTTTGTTGATGCAGGGACAATAAGTAATTCGCATCAATTCTTACATAAACTATCCATTAGGTGAGACCAATACTACAGGATTTAATAGCATTTATGGTCAATTTTGAAAGCGTGCTTATAATCAAAAGTTTGTAGACAGGAGGTAGTAAAGGCTCACCGTACGGCTTTGTATCTGTCCAATAAACTTCAATTAGTTTTGTTTGTTCTAGTCAAAAAAAAAAAAAAAAAAAAAAGAACGCATTGTTATTGTAATGATATTAATAATGGAAATGAAAAATTTGAGTTCCGCAGATAATCGGCAACGATTTGGTCTTTCCATCCAGAATTCCATGGGCCAGCAGGCTTAAAAAACATTTTAGTCTCTAAGCCGTTTATGTCTTCCTTTTATATATTTTTTTATATGCCGAAGAGAAGAGGCGGCCTAGATATTGTTGATATTTTCTCTATCCAAGCCAAAAATACCCAAAAAAAAAAAAAAAAAAAAAGTGATGTAATTGATTGCTTCCAACTTACGTGGACGTTTTTACGACATTTCAGTATAATCCAGTTTGATAAAGGACCCATTAAGTGAAGTTAGGGGAAAAGGAACATTAAATAAAGATTCGAATATTTAACAAAAAAGCAAAAAAAAAAATTTCAAGGCGAGCGTAGCCGATGCATCATCTTTTGTAAGCTTGGAGGAGCAACATGTAAATAACCAAAGAAGAACAAAAATAATAAAATCGTCCCTATTATGTAACTAGCTAGTTGAGACAGTCCTACTACCATGATGAGATATCATGTTCAACTATCACAATCTTCCCCTCTGGCTTTGGAGTTTTGTTTGAATCTCAAAATAAATAAATAAATAAACAGGAATTGGCTATTGTTTTTGAATAATTGAAATTTTCATTTCTAACAAGATTCGTTTGATTAAGAAGCACGAGTAGGAATGGGCTTCAGCTTTTTGTTATGCAGGCATGTTGCCAAGGCACGAAAGGCATAACAAGTAGTAAATGGCACATAGGCAGTTTTAGGAACTACATACCATAAATAAAGTAGAAGCTGAATCAACTGAGGCTTTCAAATGTGGTCAAATCAAAATTTAGATGATTTTATGTGTTTGATGTTGTTAATCAGGAACAATCGAAATCGTCAACAACGGTTGGATGGCTCTTGAATTGAATGTCTCCAAAGGCAGCAGATTCTCAAATCTCAATCTTCACCAGCAGTAATATCTTGTTTAGATTTTCTGACGCCAGCTTGCGGGATTCAGCAGTATTGGAATCCGTGACAGTTCTCTTCAGGCGTTTGAAACGGTATCCCTTGTTTACCGAATAAAGTACTCCCAGTAACTTTGAATAATTCTACAACTGCTCCCAAGTGCGCTTGCAAACACAGCTTCTATATTTGATTATTTGCACAAGATCGACTTAAGGTACATCTTTAAATGTCCTTTAAACTCCTATGAATTGTCATCACAACTCTCGTGATCTTGTGTCGATATTTTAGGCAAAAAGAAGTTTTGTCACACGATAACAAATCTGAACATGACACAGAATTTTGGGACTAGATGTTTAATTAGTCCTTCTCTCAAAGCTTATCAGAAATGCTGTGTGGTGCAGAGTGCAGTGGGGCCACGGTCCATGGGTTGGGCTGATTTTTCATTTCTTAACTAAGACAAAAAAACAAAGGCAGCCGTGCATCGACTAGTTCAGATCTCGTTTTTCTACTGTCACTAATAAGAAGAAGTTGTTATTTTGTATTTATATTTTTTATAATGAAGATAATTAAGAACTTGCTCAAAGAGGTTGTAGCGTTATTCTCAGAGATAACCCCACTTTGTTTGCTGCTTCTCAGTACCACTTCCGACTCCACCACACCCACAAAACAAAAATCCAAAAATCAATTATTCAATAACATTGCTTCAATAGAAGCAAACACTGACTTGTGAGTCAGTCGCGACTCCAACGTACGCCAAAAAAATAAGGGGGTACGGGCCATCCTTCTTCCTGTCATGGTACGACTGAACGTACCCCATGGAGAAATTCTGTAATTCTTTATTCCTTATTTTTCTTGATTATGATTTACAGCCGCATTTTAGTCTAACTTGCCAGATAATTATTGACTAATTATTCAATAAAATTTATTGTCACGTCTTTTATTGTCTAACATAAGCTTTCAAGGTCTATAAAGAAAATTGGCCCAAATGGCTGCACACTTCTTCCCCGTGCTACTACATATTTCTATCTATGTTTTCAGACTCGAACCGGGTATTGACTCGGCCGAACTCAGGGGTTAGGGGTCAATGGGTTCGACCGGGAGTCGACTCGGGGTCGAACCGGATGACGTCATAAATACGTCATATATATATTAATTTTTTTCTTTAATTTTAATTGTTAGTCAAAAGTAAAAAATGTCAATAAGTTTAAAAAGTCATAACCATTAAAAAAATTTAAAAAATTGAGTGTTATTCTATTCCCACTAGGAAAAGAAATAAGATAGACCGCCAATATAATTTTTACTACCAAAGTAATAAAATATTTATCTGGTAATAATTTTTAAGTATCTTGACCTCACCTCTCATTTTGGGAGCTTACAAATTAAGAAGACTCGTTTTTGTAATTTCTAGTCTATAGGTTTTGTCCAGACAAATGCCAAGATGATTTTATTAAGATTTTCATTTGAGTTTTGGTTGGTCATTGTATCATGTACTGGCCAAGAAAAAATGCAAAAGGAAATGATTGTTTTTGAATAAGATGGGACCCATCATCTTTTAAAAATTTTTGCCGTCTAAGTCTCTTGGTTTTTAAGAATTGGGATTGGGACCCACCCAACATGATTGACTTTTGTGGATTGATTTGATTGAGTGGTCTTTTTGATTTTGTGCGAGCTGAAGACAGAAAGCTGGGAAACCCGGTTCTTCTGTCCAGTTCTTGAAAATCGGTTTCTGTCTGGTTTTGACCGGTCAGATCCGGAATTTGACCGGTTTTTTAATTTCCGAGTTTTTAGCTCAACTCGGACCGGACAGCTGACCGGTTTTCAGTTCGACCGTCCGGTCCGGTCCGAGTTTCAAAACACAGATTGCTATACGTTTAGTTAGGTCAGAAGTCAGCACAAAATTTTCAAACCGGCCATTTGGAGAAGTTGCGGGAGAGGGAAAAATAGGACGCAAAATTGTTGGCCAAGCGTGTTGAGGAGTTGAAGAAAAAAGGGATTGAATTTGATCTGATGAAAGAAGTGGATGCGCCGAGGAGGGCTAAGAGTTTGAGGGTTGAATCCAAAGCGATCAGGAAATGGTCTGCTAGGGACTTTATCAATCTCTTCTTCTTCATTGTGGCGTGTATGGTGCTTGCTCTCACAAGGGTCATTATGTGTAACTGAAAATTCATACCATTTTATATCACAGACTGGGATTCCCTTGGTTTACAATTTCTTGATGCGATTGAAGCGAACCCAGATTTTTGTCTTTTTTCTATATGCTCTTCTGTTATCTAATCTTTTGTCAACTTTCATTGGGAAGAAGCGTAGGTGGGGAAGATGGGCAGAAGCCTTGGCCTTCGGCTAAAAAGTTACTACATAATTGGGGCCAAGGAAGTTGCAGGATGCTCTGTTGTGCTTCTTTTTTTTCGCTTTTTGAATTGGGTTTCTATATTAACTACAATTAGTTCTATATCCAGGTAAAATAGAAATGCCAATTTGTTATTTTGTTGTTTTGAACTTCTCCCCATTTGTAGTATGTGAAGATCATTCGCTCAGTTGATTAATTGCTGGAAATCTCTCTCTCAAAACTACACCATTTTTCATTTATCTGAAGGACTGGTAGGACTGCACTTTCTTGTAGTACTAATTATCCAAGCAAACGCTTTTAGTGCCAGCAGTAGTCGGAAACATCCTCAGCATATATTGATGATGTACTTGTTGTTTTGTTTTTATCTTGTACCGGGCAAGAAATTCATCTTGAAAACATTTAGCATTGTTAACATTCTCTCTCCTAATAATGATCTTTTGACCTTGTTGGTTCCTCAAAAGTTTGGAGACTTGAAACACCTAATTAAGCGGTATAGCGTGATACATTTTTTTCAATCACATTGCTTGTCACGACCCGAACCTAAAGGCCATGACCAGCACGTAGTTTGAGGTGGAATAAACCGTCCCAACCCACGCAAGCCTAACTTTCCTCTAAATTCTACCGAAATTTCGGTAGCATCTCTTTTGTATTTGGACCTTTCCCAAAAATTTAAAAAAATACTTGCACAAAATTTCAGCCAACCCAAGCATTTTTAACACATTCATAATATATCATATCATCTCATTCACAACTTTACACCATATTTTCATAGGTTTACAACCTACTAACACAAATAATTAATCATCCATTCAACCATAAAATAAATGCCCATACGAACCTCATATATTTTATATAAATATCCCAAAATTCATAACTTACAACCGACGGAGCATCTATTCCAAAAATAACATTTACAATACCAAACTAGTCATATACCATATTGCCACAATTTCAAAATAATAATCTTGTCCTATACCCGGATAAACAAAAATAACCGGGTGGTACCTTCCAATTTTATGGCTATGCAATTCTCTGCTCTGATCCTACTCCTGCACTTTCTACAAAATACTGAAAAATATTGAGGGGTGAGTTTTCCACGCTCAGTAAGCATAATACGTATTATAAACCATAATACATGCAGTCATACAGGTAATAAACAATCATCATTAACAATTATAAATCATACAATAGTACTATTTTAAACAATTTACTTAAATCACCACTTTTGGTATAAAATCTATGTAGTCATCACATATGACATAAAACATTCAATAAAATCACATTTTTTGTTCCATAAACCATTTTGATTATTTTCGAAGTCACCACTATGCAAAACTTACTATTCCCCGAAAGGTACTCTGTCCCTGAAGGGCTATCCCCCGACGGGTATCTGTCTCTGTTCCCCGAAGAGCTATCCCCCGAAGGGTATACCATCCCGCGAAGGGAGGGAATCACTGTGGACATTCCCTAGCCGGCATATACTAGGTGCACCCAGATTAACAATAACCCTGTTAGTTTTAGTTAGCTCTGCATATAGTTACCTTCAAATCATTTTCACAACTAAATTCTTTCAACTTTATTTGGCAAAAAATCATTGTCACAAACAACCATTCACTTTCTCATTCTTTAACGTTAAAACTTTAACGATATATAAAAACATATTTTGAAAAACGTCAAATGTATTATCTTATACACTCAACGTAAATCATTCACTTTTAAATGCTTTACAAGTTCATTTAAACTTTCATATTCCAAACAAACCACTTTGTATACAAAATAAATCACTTTGTATGCATTTTTCCAACGTACATCTATTTAACAACATATATGTATGTCAATTTCAATTTATACATATAGCACACTTTAAAATATTCACAAAATGCTTTGCAAACAACATATGGTACTAGTGATTCATAATATGTATTACACTTACCTCAAATTAGGCTATGGACAAAAATCTCAACTCGATCACCCCTTTAAACGGCTTCTTCCGCCAAATGCTCTCTTGAATCTATTATATAACATAATGATCAAAATTAACAACTAAAATACTTTAGAAAAATAATACTCTAACTTTAATCTAACCTCAAGGCTTAACTCAATTACATACCCATCTTACATGGCCTAACTATAATCAAATCTCAACTTTAATTTCTCAAACCAACTCTTTCATCTTCTAATTGGTAATTAACACCCTAACAAAACTATTAACTCTAAATAATACCAAGAAATTATTTTCTCCAAATTTCTTAAAATTTCCTAAACTCTAAAATTCTATCTACTCAATTTCTACTCCATGCATGCTATCATTTCTATAAAAAATATCATATACTATATCATAACTTACTTAATAGACAAAATTTAAGCATAAAAATTTACCTTATTTAGCTAAATCCAAATTTTCCTTTTTCTTCCTTTTCTTTTCTTCCCTCTCTCTCTTCTCTCTCTCTCTCTCTCTCTCTCCTACTGGCCGGACTTCTCTCTTCTTTCTCGCTGCTTTTCTCTTCTAACTTGCAGAAAGTTCTGCTGCCTTCTTGTGGAAAAAATCCCACCGACTGCCTTTTCTCTCTCTTTTTTTTTTTAAAGGCCAAATGACCTTTTTGCCCTTTACTTATATTGGGTATTACACTGCCCAAACAGAACTATATATTTAAAAAAAAAAAAACCCGAATCTAAAATGACCTGGTAGAACTTAGATCAATAAATCATACACCAAAATGAAGTCATACAATTTCTGTTGCTCCTTTGATAATGAAAGCATCACTTAAACGGGGCTTATTGATCAGAATATACGCGAAAAATAAATTGTTTCAAATTGTATATCTGATACACTCCACGTAGTACAATATATACTCGACGTGCTTCAGAAGCACGTCGAGCTTTTTTTTTTTTTTTTTTTTTTAAAACTCGACGTGCTCGGCGAGCACGTCGTGGTCAGCCCGGTCAGCCTGACCAACTGACAAAAGTTAGTTAGGCGGGTCAGCGGTCAGGCTGACTGGCCTGATTGTCTGGCACGACGTGCTTTCAAAGCACGTCGTGCCAGAAATTATTTTTTTTTTTTAAAGTTTTGAGCCGTTGATCAACGGCTATAAGGCCGTTGATCAACGGCTACCTGGCACGACGTGCCTTTGTAGCACGTTGTGCCAGGCAAACTTTTTTTTTTTAAAAATCGCTCCGCCTATAAAACCCCCCCCCCCAACCCTCCGTCTCTTTCACTCACTCACTCACTCACTCACTCTCTCTCTCTCTCTCTCTCTCTCTCTCTCAAATTTTTGTTGGTGAAGAAGGCGTTGAAAATTTTGGTCGGAGAAATTTGGCAAGGTAGACGAATTTGGCAACAGAGAAGCAGAAGTTGAGGGGAGAAGAAGCAGAAGCAATTTGGCAAAGCAAAAACAGAAGCAAATTTTTAGGACGGGAGGCTCATTTGTTCTACAAACAGGTATTTTTCAAACTTTAAACTTGTTTATTATTTTACAAGTAATTATGAATCAGTTTTATTTTTATAATTGTGTTATGATTTTATATTATGTATTAGTTATATTAAAAGTAATGTTTAGATTAAATATTATATGTCTTTAGGGTAATATTGTGTAGTTAATATATGTAATTATTATTGTATGTCGAAATTAAAAATTAAAAATATAAATTATATTTTGTAGGGTAAATATTGTGTGTTAATATTATGTAATTGAATATTTATATGCAATTATTGTGTAGTTAAAAATTTAGACAATGAACTATAAAAATTTATAATGTGGGACTTGATATTTTGTGCAATTCAAATTAGGAGACTACACTTATGAAAATTATAAATTGGCCCCTTGAAATTTTGAATAATTACAATCTGACCCCAAAAGTTTTTAAAAATTATAGTTTGACCCCTATATTTTAATATATTTATAAAATAGCCCCTAAATTTTTAAATAATTACAATTTGACCCCAAAAGTTTTTAAAAATTATAGTTTGACCCCTACATTTTAATGTATTTATAAATTAGCTCCAAAATTTTTGAAAAATTACAATTTGACCCCAAAAGTTTTTAAAAATTATAGTTTGACCCCTACATTTTAATGTATTTATAAATTAGCCCCAAAATTTTTTAAAAATTACAATTTGACCCTAAAATTTTTTAAAAATTATAGTTTGACCCCTACTATTTTAATGTATTTATAAATTGGCCCAAAACTTTTGAATAATTAAAACATGACCCCAAAACTTTTAAAATTTAAGTTTGACCCCTATATTTTTATATATTTATAAATTGGCTCCTAACTTTTTAAATAATTATAATTTGACCTCAAAAGTTTTAAAAATTATAATTGGACACCTATATTTTGATATATTTATAATTTAGCCACTAAACTTTTTAATAGGTACAATTTGACTCCAAAAGTTTTACAAAGTAAGTTTGACCTCTATATTTTGATGTATTTATAATTTGGCCGACTAAATTTTTTTATAATTATAATTTGACTCCAAAATTTGAGAAAATTACAATTTGACCTCTATAATTTGATGTATTTATAATTTGGCTCCTAAACTTTTTAATGTATTTATAAATTGGCCCATAAACCTTTTTAATAAGTACATTTGACCCCAAAACGTTTAAGAAGTAAGTTTGACCCCTATAATTTGAATATATTTATAATTTGGTCCACTAAATTTGTTATGATTACAATTTGACCCAAAAGTTTTTAAAAATTATAGTTTGATCCCTATATTTTTATGTATTCATAAATTGGCCCCTAACTTTTTTAATAATTACAACTCGACACCAAAACTTTTTAAAAATTACAGTTTGAACATGTTGCTTTGGAATTAATTATGTTTCGACTATGTTATATATTAAACTTATTAGTTTTTACATTGGCTAGATTTAGGCGAAACATGTCGAACGATAATACTTTGGCAATTAATTTATATTGGGAAGGAAAAATTGTGTATGCCGGAGGATCAATGCTGTATGACCCGCCAATGCCAAAAAAATTTTTGTTTCTCACAGGAAATGGTTAATTTTGAGGAATTGATGGATAAAGTATACGATGCTATGGATATCGATCGGAATAGATTCAAGATTACTCTGATACTTAGAGGTTGCATGTTACAAAGGTGGATCTGGTGTAATACCTTTAGTAGATGACACCGGAGTGAATGCAATGTATTATCTCAAAGGAAGTAATTCGTGAAATAATTGAGATATACGTAGAAATTGACGAGATTCCAGGAGTACAAGAATATGTAACTCAAGGAACTAGTCAATTTGATAGTTTTCCGATGGATCCAGTGCAGACATCGAATTTTTATGGAGGTCAATGTACTCAATCAGAACATGAAAATATGCAACCGCCACGGAGAGGACAGAGAAGAGGTAGCAGAAGGCATGTCGACAGTCGGCCAAGTAGCAGCGCAGCAGGGATTCATATGCATCCGCAGTTGTCAGAGTTTGTTTCTGCGACACGACGCTGACGAAACACTTCACATTCATAGCGCAGAACCAGAAACTAACATGGAAAACTAGTGACATGGATTTCGAGCCGGAACCTGAAGATGATGACTCCGAGGATGATGGAGACAGATATGATGCATCCGAACAGGAGGAATGTCGAGAGAAATTTCGATGTGGGTCCTAGTTCAGCATGGACTGGTTATGATCCTGGAACATTTCAGTATGATGCCGGTGTTGATGCAACTTTACAATTTGACCCCTTAAGCGGGGGTCCCGTTGAGCGACTTAATGTGTGGAACGAAGAGACGATGGAACTTCGATTGGGCATGCTATTTGATAGTAAAGAAAATGTACAGAATGTAGTGCAAAGGTGGTCCATTAAGCATAACAGAGAGTACAAGGTGCGCGCAATTCTCAAACGACTTGGTATGTTCGTTGCAGAGTCCGTAACTCAACACCTCCGTGCAATTGGCAGTTGAGAGCGACGTTGAGACGTTCTCATAACATGTGGATGATTGTTACTCTTGCCGATGAACATACTTGTGCTCGAGTGTTCAACAACAACGATCACCGACAATTGAGTTCAGAGTTAATTGCTGAATTCATTCTGCCACATATTAGTAATGGTCCTATGTTTAAAGTAAAGGACATAATGGCAGCAGTGAAGCAGCATTTTCACTGCGATGTGTCGTACAGGAAAGCTTGGTACGCTTGTCGTAGAGCCATTGATATTCTTTACGGAGATTGGCCGTCATCTATTCTCCTTCTTCCGACGTACATGGAAGAATTACAACGATGTAATCCGGGAACAGTTGTTGTGTGGGACTCACATCCAAATAGCACTCCTGTTAACGTATTTTTTGACTACGTTTTCTAGGCTTTTGGTCCTTGCTGTTGAAGCATTCTGTCATATGAAACCGGTTATCTGCATGGACGACACTTTCATGAAAGGACCTTACCAAGGAAAATTACTTATTGCTATCAGATACGATGCAATGCAATTATCTCGTGCCGCTAGCCTTCGCACTGGTTGACGAGAAGAACAATAGAAGTTAGCTTGGTTCATGCGGTTGTTACGTATACATGTATGTGGTGATGTTCAAAATAGTATGCGTGATATCCGACAGGCATAAATCAATTATTCACGCAATGACGACACTACCAGAATGGCGTGAATCAATGGGAGTCCACCGCTACTGTCTCGTGCACGTACAAAGTAATTTCACAGCAGAAATTTAAGAACGAGAGGTAATATGGATTTTAAATTTTTATTTTTAGATTTAAATTTTTACAATTTTAGTTAACACCATCTAACGAAACACTCAATTCTATAGGTTGAAGAAACTTGTTATGGCAGCTGGAATGGCTAATCAACTCATCTAAATACGAAGAATTCATGCATCAAATACAAAGTTTGAATCAAGAAGCGTACGATTGGTTGACAGGTGTCAATGTTAGACTCGAACAATGGGCATTGTGCAAGGACGAGGATACTCGTTGGGGTCATACATCGACAAATATGGCCGAGTGTTTCAACAACTTGATGAGAGATGCGCGGTTATTGCCTATTACTGCTTGCGTTCCGCTTTACTCTGAGTCAGACAGTTAAATTGTTTGTCAAAAATAAAAATTGGCATGGAATGTGAGATATCCACTCCCAAAATACAGTTGGAGTAAATACACGTCGAATGAGAAAAAAGGCAAAAAACACAAAGTTGAAGTGTATGACTCCAGGAAGAAAATTTTCAACATAATTACTCGGCACCGTCGAGGTCATGAGGGTGGAAAAACACAAACTGTAGACCTTACAAATCGAACGTGCACATGTCGTAAGTTTCAACAACTCCACTTCCCATGTTCGCATGCAATGGCGGCATGCTCACAATGCAGAATGAATCCTATGGATCTAGTGGGCTGAGGAGTATACTTACGATGCTTATCAAGCGACATTCGGCTCCAATTTTATCCTCTCAGAGACCAACAGTATTGGCCGCCATCGGAATTGAAATTAACAGTTAATTGTGGTCGCCTAAGACAAAAAGACCGGGGCCAATGCGGATTGCAAGAATACGAAATCAGATGGATCGTAGATGTCCAGATGCACCGCGTCGATGCAGTAACTGTTCACAGCCTGGCTACACGGCACAAAATTGTCCATTTCCTGGTTTCTATCCATCGTTAGTAATTTAGGAGTTTAAAGTTTAGAATTGAGTACTTAGTACTTCATATTCGAAATGTTTCAATTTAACTCTGTAAAATTGTAATATATTTTTCGTATTTAATAAAATTTTTTGAATATATGGTTTAAGATTTTGTGTTATTTATAAGCTGTCGATATTCATTTTACATCTTGAATGCAACAAATTTTTTTCTCATCATTCGATATTTTTTGTCCACCATAATTTACTTTTTAATTATAACTAATACGTTATTGTATTCTTTATACATGCAGCTACAGATTGATATTGATCACGTCCACATGAGTACCGCACCACCAGTTCAGGGTCCTATAGATCCTTCTCTGTTACGCTTGCAGCATATTCATAGATCTGCAGCAGTTTTTCGTGGTGACAGCTCTGATCTCGATGTCAGGAGATGTGATGGACGTTTTTGGCGGTTTCTTCAGTCAGCAGACCCCCGCGTCAGACACTATATTGACGTTGCTGGTTTTGGCGGGATATGTCGAGTTGGTTCTTTCCAGTTGGATCACGGACTGATTACTGCGTTTGTCGAGCGATGGAGACAGGAGACCCACACCTTTCATCTTCCGGTTATTGGTGAGGCCACTATCATCCTTGCAGGATGTCGAGGTACTATGGGGTTTGCGAGTGGACGGCTTACCAGTTATGTTACACTACATGACTACTTCTATCAGCTGACCGACGACAGATGGCTTTCGATTGGTTGGATTTTTTACCTGAGGAGCAGGATTTCAAGGAGGCACGGATAAAGATCGACGCCCTTTGCAGACATTTGTCACAGCATCCTATTACCACCGGATGCCCCCGATGCGATAGTCCGCCAGTATACCTCGCACATTGCTTTTGATATTACTCGGAGGTCACCTGTTTGCTGATGGTGCAGGGAACGTTGTAAATATACTATGGTTGGATAAGATGCATGATTTAGAGGGGATGAGACAGTATAGTTGGGGCAGTGCTGTTCTCGCATGCTTATACAGGCGCATGTGCGCCGCATCAGTTGCCGGAGTTAAGATCACTGGAGGCCCATACATGCTACTTCAGGTAAAAATTTAAACGTTAATATTACATTATTAAGTATGTTTAACTAGTTAAATAATATGAAATCTAACATTTAAATTATATGATTTTAACAGTTGTGGGCATGGGAGCGATTTTCGACTATCCGTCCAAATATAGTCGATCACAGACCGTCGGGTGATTATCCACGGGGAGGTAGATGGGTCACCCGGCGTACAATTCGAAATGCTCCCCAGCACGTCACCAGTCACTATCGCGATCAGCTGTTCGATGTTGCAGTCAGATCAGGTATTTTTTTCATTTTTACGAAACATGACAATTTTCTCCATATTACATATACTTTGTTCAATACGCGTGAATGACTAATCATCGATTATTGTAGTTCATATGGATGCCTTATCCCGATGATGTGCTTTCCACCCTACCCGCATATTGCTCAGTAGGGGCTCATATTTGGAGAGCTAGAGTCCCTTTATTATTTTGGCACATTGTCGAGTTTCACTTGTCAGATCGTGTCATGCGGCAGTTTGGGATGCGCCAGCATATTCCACAGGATCCTGACACTGATCAGGGCGCATTACATGACATGCACATAAAGGGATATCCAGGACGGGATTGGAGTGATTATCACAGGGCTTGGGTGGGTTACTGGACATGCACGTGCTGATTCAGTCGTTGTTGGAGATCCTATAGATACTTTCCAGCCGTCGAGTGATTACTTGAGTGGTACCACCAGCAGTACGATCCTTTATATCACCCATCCCGTCCACCAGATTCGGCATGATGGGCTACTAGAGGTTTCTGGACAGTTTCAGTACATGGTATAATTGTTATTCAGTAGTATAGCATTTTATTAAGTAAATCGTACTTTGAATATATATTTACTGATAAGGATTATTTATTTTTCCTAACAGATGAGCAGCATGTACAGGATAGGACAAGCGTCTCTGTCAGGTCTTAGTCACGATGACCCTTACACAGAGTTTTCATCCCGATCTGACTATGATTCGAGACGAGGCGTTTGGATCCATGCAGTACTTACAGCGTTCTGAGTGTATGAGTCTTGGCTCCGGATTCCCGACAGGATACTACCCTAGCCTGGCCTATTATCAGAGACTAGTTAGACACGTTCCTGGCCAAGGCTGGCCCATCCACAACTCGAGGAGATAGACGTCGTCATGGATATAGACTTCGTGATGATGGCGGACAGGACGAGCAGGTTACCCCAGCAGTTACTACGCACATACTGTCAGGTGTACACAGATTCCGACTTCGTCTAGTACATTCAGGGGTTACGATGCATACGCTTCCTCTGCTATGCACGCCAGTACTTCTACTCGTTGGGCACCAGTCCCATACGCCTGCATTTTCTGATAGATCTGACCTTCATTAGATATTTCAGTTCCTGCATGGATCTGCCGGTGGTTTTTCTGATTCATATGCCTCGACATTTTTTACACCGGGTCCTATTTCACACATCCCTATATCAGGCCCATCCACGTCTACCACTTTCTATCATCATTATCGAGATCCATTCCGTGCAGATTCATCATCTGATCCTACCGGCTCACACCACGGAGTTGATGATGACGACGATACAACGACGACGGCGACGATGATGATGAGATTGATGTAGCTGAGCCGTCAGCTCACCAAGTAGTTCGGGGACGACGTGAGGTGCGAAGACCTAGGAGATTTTGCTGGTCGTCGACCCCTCGAGACCCAGATCGGGGTTCGACATCGACAATGACATTGATTTTATTTATAAATTGTATACTTGATTAATTTTTTTACACAAATTTTTAAATTCTGTAATTTTATACTTCAACATTTTATCTATTAGTTTAATTTACTATTTTATGTCTATAATTGCTAATTTTGTTATTTTCACTTACGAACTAGAATTATAGTTAATATTTTTGTTTTTAGGATTAAGGGTTCAAGTAAAATAGGTTAACCCTAAACTCTAAATTTGGTTTAAGGGCTTAGGATTAAGAATTTTAGGTTTTTAGGTTTAGGGTTTTCAGGGAGGGTTTGTATATTCGATTATTTAAACCCTAAATCTCAAATCCTAAACACTAAATTTAAACCCTAAAGTTCAAAATTTTTAAAATCGTTTATAAAATATTCAATGATCTTAATTAATCGAACATATAAACCCTAAACTCTAATACTAAATTTGAACTCTACAAATCAAATTTGTTAACCCTAAACCCTAAATTTGGTTTAAGGGTTTAGGGTTAAGAATTTTGGTTTTTAGGGTTAGGGTTTTTAGGAAGGGTTTATATGCTCGATTAGTTAAACCCTAAACCTCAAATCCTAAACACTAAATTTCAACCATAAAATCAAAATTCTTAAAACCCTTAGAAAAAATTTGCCAATCTTAATTAATCGAACATATAAACCCTAAACCCTAATACTAAATTTAAACTCTAAAAACTAAATATGTTAACTCTATACCCTAAATTTGTTTTAAGGGTTTATGATTAAGATTTTTAGTTTTTAGGGTTTAGGGTTAATGTTTATGGTTTAGGATTACGGTTTTTAAGGAGGATTTATATGTTCGATTAGTTAGATCCTATATTCCAAATCCTAAACTCTTAAACTCTAAACTCTAAATTTAAACCGTAAACCCTAAACTCAAATTTTAACCATAAACCTTAAACCCTTAGAAAAATTCATCCAATTTCTATTAAAAATAAAAAAATATTCTTGACTTTTAAATTAAAAAAAAAGGCTTCCGGTCAGTTGGTCAGTTGGTCAGCTGGCCAACTGACCGGCCCCACCTCGACGTGCTCAGGGAGCACGTCGAGTAGGCAAAAAAAAAAAAAAAAATCATTGCTCGACGTACTTATCAGATATACAATTTGAAACGTTTTTTTTCTCGCGTATATTCTGATCAATAAGCCCTTAAACGGGTATCCATTGATATTTACATGGTCTTACAAATTTAAAATGCACAATAAATATTTCTAAAGGAATATCTGTTCCTAGCCCATTCAAACCAGGACACAACCAGAAATATAATAATGTCGTGAGAAAAACACGAGGGAATCCATTTCTTTTATCTGGAACCATGCGCAACACCGCACGCAATTGAAGTCAATGCTCTAAGGAATGGTGATAGCAACCGTAAACTCTCGCTCTCTCTCTACCCGCATACACATACAAATATCATCTACCATCTCCAAGGATATCATGAAGCATGGGTTCTTCAGCATTTGTTGGGGAATAATTTTGATCAGCTATCCTGCTCATTGATGAATTATAGCGACCATCAGATCCTGATGTTGTATCATCGCTAGTCATGAAGCTTGTTGCATCCCTAAATTTCCAATCAGTCAAGTAACCAGGACGTGAAGTGACCCTGGGGACCTCAGTATCTCCGGAAAGCATGGCCACCACGCGGGACATTGAAGGTCGTAAAGCTGGCGAAGTTTGTGTGCACAAGAGCGCCACACCTATCAGTCTTTTCACTTCATTCTTGTCAAATTCTTCTAATTTAGAGTCCACGAGCTCGTTTTCAGCGGTCATTTTCATGTAAGTTCCAGGTCTAAAGGAGTGGATTATGTAAAATCAATTCAAAGAGGTAATAAGTTGCAAGTAATGAATATTAACAAATGGAAATATTATATGAAACTAATGGGGACTGCACATGGTAGAAATCCATTTTGAAGACTTCACCATACCTTGTACATCGTCAAAGCAAAAATACAAGCAGTTGAACAGGTTATACATCGAATCTTTACTTGTAGATATAATGATCAGAATGATAAATATTCAGCAGTTTTAATGAGTTTAGTGGTTGGGTTCAGTTCAGGACCTATGCAGCAATATCATCTATAATGTCATACTCTCCTGTATATTTCATACTATACGAGGGACGCATGATGGGATATTCACAAATCTTACCAACAACTAAAGTAATATGAGTAGTATTAGAAAGTTATAAGGATCAGTACCCATTCTAGAAGATATATCTTATCTTCCTCCAAACTTGAGTCAGAATTTTGCCTTCCACTGACAATCTCCAAAGCTACAACTCCAAATCCAAATACATCGGCCTTCTCTGTGAGGTGTCCACGCATGGCATATTCTGGTGCCAGATACCCTCTATATCCAGTTACAGAAGAGAGTCATTAGCAGTTTGTTGGTTAGTATATGATTTCAAATACAGGGTTTTAAATCATTCAAGTATAACTGCTGAAAAGAATATCAAAACACATTAGAATGTCCAATGTCATGGTTCTCACATTGTGCCTGCAACACGAGTGCTTATATGTGTCTTTTTATCATCGTAAAGTTTGGCCAAGCCGAAAGTCTGAAATCTTGGGGTTGAGATCTGAGTCCAGTAAAATATTACTGGCCTTCACATCCCTGTGTACTATTCGAAGTCGAGATTCTTCATGAAGGTAAGCTGAGACCCCTTGCTACTCCAAGACATATATCAAATCGGGTAGGCCAGTCAAGTTGTAGGCTATTGGTCCCTGCTCCATTGAAGCAAAATGTTTCATCTTTTTTTGGGCATATGTTTGAAAATTTAAAAGCATTCAGGAAGCAATTTTGCAAGAATTTATTTCTTTACATACCAAATAACGCTTGATCAAGACTCTTGTTCTCAAGATACTCATAAACAAGCAATCTTTTATCTCCCTCAATGCAACATCCATACAATTTCACAAGGTTACGGTGCTGTACAGCAGATATAGTAGCAATCTCTGCCACAAATTGACTCTTTCCTTGATGGGAAGCTACAGAGAGTTGTTTGACTGCAACAACTCTGCCATCTTCTAGTGTTCCCTGTTGATCAGCAACAATAAATAGCTAATAAATGAACTTCACTTATAGACATTGTTTTAACGGGCTAGGCTAATAATTACTGAACTGAAAAGCATCTTGTAACTTCAGAAAATGCAATTAAGAATCTATTTATATGCTCTAAGAGCTGAATTCATATTGTTTAGCATCTAAATTATTACAAGTGTCGAATTGCCTGCCTCGAGTAATATGAAGTAACATGAGAAGCAGCAAGACTGCCATGTTGGAAATAAGGGTCATAAGTGAAAGATTGTTTTGATGCAGCAGCCAATAGAAGCAACAACCAAAAACTGCAGCACATTCTGGGCACTAATTGCAACCATTGATTCCACTTCCTCACCCTCCCCTCAAACATTTTCCATTTTTTTGTTGATTTATACATTGGAAATGGCTTTTTCATACAATTTGAAATGCTCTACCTTCACCATCTTCTCAACTATAAGGAAAAATTACCTTGAACACAGGACCGAATCCACCCTCACCGAGTCTATTAGCCGGATGACAAGTCATTTGTTGCAGCTCTTAGTGCTGCATAACTGAAGGTGTATGGCCTAGCATCCATCCCCAAGAACTCTGCAATTTAACAGAAAATTTTCTGCGGCTTTTAAGATGCAAAACTAACCATTTTTCAGTTCATAAAATTAAAATGCTTATGTGCTCTCTTTAGAACTGCTAATGATATGTTATCGTTCTTTACTTTCATATAGTTGATGATATTACAGCAATATAGCAGACTGTCCACAGATAAGTTAAATATCCTTTGAAATTCAACTACGTTCTCATTAATTTACAGAATTTACATTAACGAGCCAAAAGATGGACTCATGCTTTGAAAAGTAATTGTCAAGGTAGGATTGAGATGGTATGTAGTGTGAAAGTAAGAGAGAGAACATATGCAAACAATAAGGTTTTTCATGCTACAGAAAGATACATAGTGAATGACATTCTTTTCTCACCTTCTTCCTCAAAAGCTTGCTGCCTTCTTCTTCTCTGAATCATAAAGTACACAGCAAAAACAGATAGAAAGCTTGCAATTCCAATGGGTACAACAATCCCCACAATCAAACCAGTCCGTTTTTTCTTCCTAGTGGGAGCACTATTACTATTAGGGGCTCTATTACTAACTACTGGGAGGAAAATCTGCAGAAATAGCAAGATTCCTGAAAATCTGGATCCAGATAAGCATATAACCAAACAAAATTCATCACAAAAGCTCAGAATTCACATTAACCTGCGGTGGCACTGATTGCGGAAACAAAAGGTCCATATGAAACTGGATTAGGCACACAGCAAGTCCCCTTTCCAGCCCAAAATAGATGTACTTCAAGGTAGTTTTCGGTCACATGGGCCTTAAATTCCCTTTCAACAGCAGCGAAAGAACGTCCTCCAGCCTCTTTTTTAATGTCAAAATCTTTTGACTCTAGATTCCCCTGAATTCCGTTGACAGCTTAAGTCATAATAAATCAAAATAAAGTTTCGAAAAAGAAAGAAAATGTAGAGCAGAAGGAAGTATGCATCAAATGATCCATCTATATTCCTTCCTAAAGATTTATTTGTATTTAGGCACTACATGATGCAATAAAATACGTGATTGGTCAAATCCAGAACACGGTTCACAAAGAAATCAAGGGAAGAGTTGACACATCATAGATGAATGAAGTATTTGAAAATAATAAGGTATAAATTTATCAGTCAAAGTAGCAATGTCGGACGACAAACTACAAAAGTAGAACTTAATGTACCAAACCAAACAATTAGAAAAAAGCATTAAAAATGAACTTTATTCTGTTGTTTGCATTGTTGTTTATGGTTGATATTTCCACCTTTACATTAGAACTTAGTGTACTAAACAATTAGCAAAAAGCTTTGAAAATGAACTTTATTCTGTTGTTTGCATTGTTGTTTATGGTTGATGTTTCCATTTTTACAGTAAAATCAGTCTATTCTCATTACAATGAGACAACCTCACGCCCCCTTCATATTTTCTAAAAAGTATTTTATTAGTCTGGGGTAAGAGCTGAAGTTAGGATTTAGGGCCTCTGAGCTAATTAAGGACAAGCATAACCCTACAACTGAAACCTAGGATGGTTCTAAATAACAATCATAGGACTACTATACAATGTGGTCACATAGTAAATCATTGATTCAGAATTTCTTCTTTTTTTTTTCCCCTATTCAGAATATATATTGTCATTAATGATTCAGAAGTTTATCATTAATAATTGGTCCTTTGAAGGAATTTGGATGGATAAGAAGAGATCATCAGCCACTGAAAATCAAATATTCAAAAAATTCATTATCACTGAGTGATAAGCAATGCAGGTGAATGCATATACTAGTGAAAATTGCTCCAGGAGATACATTTCACAATCGTGTCCATTGACAATAACACAGGTACTAACCACCAAAACCAGAATAAAGCAATATAATGAAGATCAATTGCGTAATTACCAATGACATTGGATGCAGAAGCATGGCATAATGCTCACTATTGATAGTAAATCAAAACTATAGCACAATGGATAAAAATACGGTCACAATAGCATGTAATAACTTCATTTTCTGTTGATGGTAAACTAATGTGGATAGCAACTGTAGCAAAAAGGTAGAGTTACTACGATTTCCAAGCCTAATTATATACAGACCTGGACATATATATTAAAAAGACGTCTTCCGTGACTCCTCCAAGTAATAATATCTAGGATTTCTGACTCTGCAAACTGGAGTTTCACAGTATAGTTGCCATTCTCCAGGCCCAAACCATAGTATCTCAGTGATCCAGCTGAAATACGTGCAGTCCTGGAACAACTCTGGGTCCAAAGTATTTGTAAACTGAGTCAAAGTGGAGAATGCGTATTTTGGATTTTTGCTACCAGCAGGAAGACCAACATTACTAACTGCCCATCTTAGTGTATTTGTCACATGATATGTTGCTGGACCAAGAGTTGCATTGTCTGCTTCATACACAACTTGATTAGCAGACCTTATTGCTGGACCACCACACCTGATTGAACAGTTGTAATCTGCAAGCCATCAAAGAGACAAATTTTATAACTTATATAACTGCATACATTTTATTGTACTAATACCTAATACCTGATGTGTTTCATATTGTACTTACAGACTGGAAATCCTCGATGGCAAGGGAAATTCCGTTGAAGACAGTTCAACCCTGATGGCAGACTACTGAAAGTAAAACAACGATGCATGTCAATAGGGGCGAGGATATCATGTCTGAGATAGAACAGCATCAATTGAGCTTGGACAGAGGAAGTAATGTTGTAAATGAAAAGAACCAGGTAATCACTTTCAATGTGTTAAAAGATACACAAGCAAGTCGAAATCTTTTGACATGAATGCACTGTACTTTTATCATGGTAACAACACTCTCCAAAATGGAGTAGTTTTATAATTCTAATCTAGAAGACAGATTGAATGATAATTCATTAATTAAGTATCACTCAGAAATGATCAAGCACATGCAGGAAGTGTATATAAAATTAGACATTCATGGTAAACATCTAGTTAATGAAATGTTTACCAGGTATCTTGACTAAATACAATCTTAACACAATGGCTTACTGAAACTATCCAGCAACTAAATTGTTTGGCCAGGATCAGTGTACTTATGCCCAAAAGAATTTGAACTTCTTTTTATTTAACATGTCAAAAATAAAACCAGAGATTTATATACAGTTAAGCTCAGTACATAAACAAAGTATGTGACAGCAATGACAAGAGTTTTCTTGCATTCACCTGCTGTTAGAATCTGATAAGGTGAAGTTGTTGGCCACCAAATTACTGCATAATAACCAAAGGCACTTTAAGTTAATGTATAATTCAGAAGCTAAAAAGTAAATATATTCCTGATTGTTTAGATGCATACTTACAGTTGTAAGTTTTGTTCATCTGACCCAAGAAGGAAAGCTCCCAGATAATTCATTGTATGACAGGTCTCTGCAGAAAACAATTCATTGTATGAATGCTAAGCATATCTTTATGTTGCTGATAATTCAGGTGATCACATCCAAGCATATCCATTAGTTAGTCATATACCAGTTGAACTGCAGAATCATAAAGTTCTTTCACAGAATCACATGACATAAGCATTTGCATTGCACGCCATGCTAATTGATTATAAGTAAACAGAAACCAGATCAAGTAAATTCTTTCCGATCCAACCTTATTCTTTTACCCTTAGAGTAAAGAACAATAGTACACATCAAATGCCCTTAAAAGTACAGGCCAAAAATGAAACAGCCATGCCGTAAATGTCATGGGTTTAATGGCAAATTGTGAAAAGTATATTTTGGGGCTATATGGAGTTTTAAAGATGCTAGGGGCTTTATTGTTGAAAGAAAAAATATATAAATACCTATAATAATAATAATAATAAAAAGGTAACCCTTTTCTTCTGTTATAAAAGCCTATCAAACGATGCTTTCTCTCCCTTAAACTCCCAATAAAGGAATTTTATTGTATGGTTGGTAGATTTATTGTTGGGAGCCTGTGATATTAGTATTTTATGTTTATTGTTATTTATGTTGTTAAGAGAGTTAATGATTTGTATAGATGTTAAATTTCATTATTCGAGGATATTTGTAATGACTTAAGATTATTTTGATATTTATGTTATTTATGTTTTAGTATTGTTTTGATTAATTTTAGAGTTTTGTATATCAGGTGAGCCTAATAACCAGCGCGTTACAACTAGACACCGGTATGACAAAAAAATTATTAGCTAAACCAAAAAATTAATATCCTTCATTTTCTAATTTATTGTGGACTTGTGAACAAGTTCTCTATCCCCAGACGCCTTGAATATCTCTTTAGTGGCATAAATAAATTGACGGGAAGAAAAATGTCCTGTACAAGAATTAATCAATAAATGCAAAAGAAGTCTTAATGTGCAAACAACAATAATTTCTATATCAACTATACTTTCTAACTTCTCAATTTAGAACCTGATGAATTTGATTTGCAGACTCAAAACAAGTTTAGTACAAGTTTACAATGATTACACGCTGAAGAACCATTCAGGTCAAGTGGTGATTTTTTGTCCTTCAGACACAAAAAAGCAAGATATGCACGACAATAGTACGGCTGATTTACCTTTTTAGGGTGTTAAACCAGATGGAGGGAAGAGAGTGTATAAACAATTTTCTTACTGACTGTTTTCATGGTTCATCAGATTAAAATATTGAAAACCTCTTTCCTGATAAAACTAACTTTAAGTACTAACAGTTCTGAAGTTTAAGATTTACGAGTATGTACAAACTTCATGCTTTTCACAAGACTGCCTAAACGACTCCAGATAGAACTAAGCTCCAAAGCAAAAGGTAGATGTGTTTCATTTTCATCCTTGGTATAACACCATTCTCTACAAAGACGTTAACCACTTGACAAGGATTTCAAATACAGCATACGAATACAACTTCTAAAATGCACTGCAATGTAATGTACTTACATATTCTGGAGGATTGTATTCTTTTGTGTAGGCAGAGAGCCAGTTAATTTGTTATTACCTAAGAAATCTGAAGATGAACAAAGATGATAATTAGGGAGTGCTTTCTGGGTAGCTGGCATTTCAAAATAAGAGAGAAATAGATGATGTAATACAGATGAGAGAGAGAACTAAGATTGAAAAGTGAATCTGGAACAGGTCCGACTCAAATTATTGAAGCTCAAATCCCTGTAAAGTAAAATAACAACAAAACTAGAACAACATTCAGGAAACAATATCAACCATATGATTTATTTTCAAATCTAAAGAATGGGCTGGTGATTTACAGTAATCCCCCATGTTGCGACCTATCTTCAGGTCTTCAGAATAAGAATATATCAAGTTCAAAATTCAATGAGCCATCTAAGCTCAATGTAAAATGCACAGCTCAAGAGTATTTAGAACAATCAATTAAGTGATAAGAACTTACAACCGCTGCAAGCTCTGATATTCTCCAATGTTGGAAGGTATAGAACCAGAAATATTATTGTTTCGCAAAATTCTGCCAAAAAAAAAAAAATTAGCATATACGAACCTCTAAAACTGCATACTCGAAAGCGACAAGAGATATTCTTCCTTTGCATTGAATTCAATATCTTATTGCTCTGTTTTGTATTTCTTACAAGACGCTTAGGGACTTCATGTCCCTAATAAAGTCCAAAGAGAAACTCCCGTTAGATAGATCACTTATTCTTCCTGCACGTAATACATGACACATACATCAGTTTCTAGCACGGAAAACAAAGATTTTGAAATTTACGCAATGGCAGATAAATAACATAAATATAGAACTTACAAGTCTATCAAGGATGTCAAATTGGAAAACGAAGATGGGATTGAACCATGAAAAGAGTTTCCTTGGAACCTTCTGCAAACATATGACCATTTGGCTGATTAAATGATATGCAAAAGAAAACCCACAGATGAACATAAAGCAAGCGCATATGCTGTATGCCATCCTTTCCTAATAAGGATTAAACATAAAAACAGAGAAAATTAACACATGATTAGTTCAAAGGAGGAAACAACTTAAATGTCGCCTCACAGTTCAGTAAGCCGTGACCAATTCCCAATGAAGTCAGGTATCTGGCCTGTTAGTTGATTATCAGAACCCCACCTGAAAAACAGAAAGATCCTCAGATGATCATAAAAGGACAAATTTAAAGCAGAAAGCATAGTTAAAAGAGCTCGTACACTGTAATAAGGCTTCGTAATCTTGCGAATGCTGCAGGCATAGCACCACTAACTCCAGAACTATCAAAATGACTGCACAAAGTACCAACTACTTGAGCATGTTGAGATAACTGGCATAACACTTGATTTCTTTATTTATCATGATAGGATCAATCAACATCTGGAAGGCCCTAAGATTGAGGCAAGCAATCATTGCAAGAAAAAAGTATAAGCTAAAACATTAAGTAACGTCATTTTAAGAGGCTCTCTTAAATTTCATACAAAAGGTGATCATTTTCTTCGCCTGGAAGGCCATAATCTTGTTGTGGGAAGAGTCGGTTAAATGTACTTCAGCACAATTGATCAGGAGGGAAAGGAAATAAATTTAACAATGAATTTGACATAGATCAAAGTTTATTTCAAAACTTAATTACGTGAGATCATAGGCCTCAAGAGAGATGAAAGTTCTTGTTATGGTGGTGTATGCGGTGGGACATGCAACATGAAAACTCAAAATCAAAACACGTTTTACCACTATTTTCCTAGTCAATTCATATATCCATGTTCTCTAAGATTCACAAAAACTTACAATTGTGTCAGTCTCGTCAAATTTCCAAGCTCTTCTGGGAAAGAATCAGAGAAGTTGTTTGTAGAAATTGCCCTGCAAATGTCAAACCATTCACACCACAGCATAGATACACGTGAGCAAATATGGAAGTGGGTTAAACTGTAGAGGAAACAAAAAGTATGGACAAAAATTTTCATAAACCTTTTCACTAAAAAATATATAAATCTTTTTTCTCAGACATTTTTCCCTTAAAAAATTATATGCTTATTTTAGAAACAAAGTGATGTTGGGAACATCTTACAATGATCTCAAGTCTGTTAGCATCCCGAGTTCCTTAGGAAGCTCTCCTGATAATGCATTTATACCAAAACTCCTAGTGACATCAAACCCAGGACAAAAATTAACTTCTCAACCTAAATAACATGGCAATGAAAGCTTACATTACCTATTTAAATTCACAATCACAAAAATTAGCGCAGACTTACAGGTATTGCATCCGAGACAGCCTGCCAATTGATGCAGGAATTGAACCTGTAAGATAATTTTGTGCCAAATTTCTGCAATACAACAGAAGGGGAACTTCACATTAGGGATATAAAACTGGGCAAACGTGTGACATTATGAATAACAGTGGCATGGGTCAACTGATTAGCAAATGTGGAAATGAAAGGAACTCACAAATCATCGAGAAAAGTCAAATTCCAGAGCTCATCTGGAAGATCTCCCACAAGCGTCCAAAGCGTAAAGTCTCCTGCACACATGATTTAACAATGATTAATGTATAAGAAACGAATTTATTTGAAAAGTGAAAACAAACTATTATTTATATGTTCTTTAACTTCATTAAAGAATGGATAAACAATAATAGTGTGATTTAGGGCTAATTGATGCACACCTAAAGCATGAGGATAATAAGATACTTACAATGCGGTGAATGCGGCAAATTGTACCACTGTTGAGAGAGCAATCGCATTTGATGCCGGATTAAGATCTGTTACAGGTGTGTTGTCGTCGAATGGCAGCTCCACTGCATAATTCACCATCACCACTAGTGTTCCATTGAGTGGGTGCCGGAGCCCTCAGTTTTCGAAAAATGGAATTCAGAGCCATTGCTGCAGCACCAAATCGCTCGTATTACTGATCCACATACCTTTAAACGTAATTTTTACAGTGCAATTTATGTTTGGGTAGCTGAATATAAATGAAAGCAATCATTTTAGAAGAAATAAAATAAAAAATAGCATCGTTTGCAAAAGTGCCTTGATTTTGGAAGTGGAATCACGTAATTTTAGTCAAATTTCATTTCTTTCTTTTTATCGTTTCCTAGCATCCCGGGAAAAATCGATATTGGAGTCCTTTACTAGGAAAGTATAGGTGCTGCAGTTTACTTGTCATCGTTTCTTCCGATCTCTTTGGCTGATAACCAGCCACGTTGATGATTTTCCTAATTCAAGATAATCATGAAGCATAGCTTCAGAGACTTCCGGACATCAACATTAATAGATTACTACTACATCACTATAAGGTAGTGAAAGAGATTAATTTTATTAACAAACAGGAGCGTGGATAACGAACAAATAAATATGCCGTAGTGATTTTGAACCGGTGTGTGACCAAATAAAACCATTAAACTTGAGATCACCATTTCAATCACAGGAAAACCTTGATTTTCTCTGCAGTGGTTAGCACCTTGTGTACATACTAGGTTATTTACTTACTGGTCTTACTGTTTTCATTTGATGTCGTATTTGATTCAGTAGAGGAATGCTCCTGCAATTGTGTGCACTTTCTTGTTCTTGCCAAATACGAATATTAATAAAAAGCTAGAGATTATAAAAAAAGTTAACGGAGAGACTTTTAGCGACGAGCATTATAATGATTGATGAGCTTCAAAATTCAGATGTGTGTACAACTAGGCTTAATGGATGCATGCGGTAGCTGATGCTAACAAAAAATGAAAATTAAAAGGAAAACGTTAATTGTTCTAAGAATTCCATGGAATCTGGAGTTCATGAGGGGATACCGCTTACCATAATTATTGCCAGAATTAAATCTCTAAATATCTTATGGTAGCAAGTATGGAAAAATCTTGGAAAATTTTGAAATTATCTGCTTAACTGTAAATTACAACATAGTTGTTAACAAACGATAACATTTTTAAAAAAAATAGAAATTGCATTTGATACCGTCAGTGGGATCAGTAGTTCGATTTTGAGCTCGAGCTAATAATGAAACAGAGCACATGGCCAATAAGAAACATACAGCAGCAGCTAGCGGCGGTGTTTTCCAAAACGGCACTGTTGCCATCTTCTTTGATTCGACCATTCTTTTGCTGCTGATAATTGATCAGACCGGACGGAAGCTAGCTAAGAACCCCAAGAGAACAAGGTAATAATATGAATATGAAAGGCAGACACAGATAGAGCAGTGAAAATAAAACTATCTGTTTAATTTAAACGGTGCATGACTGAGTCCAAGGAGGGAAATGTTCAACGGGTTCCACTTATTGAGTTATATCAGGTCCAGGCATCTGGGCAAACAAAAATAATTTATAATCGTTATAAATAAAAATAATTCAGTAAGTAGATAAATATTTAATACATGTAATAGTATCAAAATCAAATTTACAAAGCCTAATAAGAACTCAATAATTGAGCTGAGTATCAAAACCCACGACGACTAGTACATCACAACATCAATTATTTAAAATTAGTGTTGTCATATGTCAGCAGCGGCTGCTGCGAAAAGTCTAAATGCTTCTTTGTTTTTCTTTTAATGGGAAATATGTAAAAACCGTCAATTGCTTCTGTAATCCTATCAACGATATCTTTTTTTTTCACCTGGGCTTTGAACTTAAAAGGACTCAACGAAAGAAATTTTAGAGATCAATCATGGTTCCAACTACCCTACATTAGTTTTGTATTATTCCTTTTACTAGTACTACAATAGTTTATTAATCTACCATACAAAAACAAGGCAAGTGAATTGAATGTGTCAACAAAAGACAACTGAAATTTAACCCTTAACCCTTTGGGTTATTTTCAAACCCTAAAAAAAAAGAAAAAAAAAAAGAAAAAGAAGAAGTGACAACTGAAATTTAGCATTTTATGCAGCAATTATCACAATGACGACAGGAAACTGCAGAAATCAGGTCACAGCCTAAACCCCTCGCCGGTCCCTGTCCCTGTCCGTCCCCAGATATTTATTTGTAGATAGAATACGGATATGGATAATCTGTCTCCCCCTTTCAATTTTCATCAACAACTGGCCTTCTGGTTGGTATACTGAATTACAAGTTTTACTTTTGTTTATGAGGGGACAATGAGTAATTCGCCGTCAAATCTTACATTAACTTTTTATTAGGCCATACCAATACTAAGGATCTATAGCTCTTATGCTCAATTTTGAATGTGTGCTTATAATGGTTACCAAAAAAAAAAAAAAAGAAAAGAAAGTGTGCTTATGATTGAAGCTTCTACGGAGGAGGTAGTAAAGGCACATAATCAAGCGATCCATTTATGTAAATCATCCTACATATTTTACAACATAAAGGCACATACGTGGACATTTTACAACAGTTCAATACAGCCAAGTTTGATAAAAATTTGGGCTTGGTAAGATTTCTCGCCATCATTTCAGTTTAACTTTCGTACCACATCTTGTTTTCGGGGCCTCGTTTGTAGTGTTGATGTTTGGTTAGTGGAATGGATCGTGGTCCATTACACAACCTTTCGAGCTCACGGATGAGCGTGCTTCAGCAGATTTCATTGAATTTGCATAAGTTAAGAGCGTTGAGTTAGACGATCAAGCACCCTACAATGTATTCAACCCATGAAGAGAAGTCAGGGAAATGGAACAGAAAAGAGTCCAACACTTAAAAACATATTCTCAAGGCGGCAAGGCCAGTGTAGCCCATCCCTTATCTTCTAGAAGCTGGGGGCAACTGCAAATAACCAAAGAACAAAAATAATAAAATCGTCCCCATTACGTAGCTAGCTGGTTGAGACATTCCTACCCCCCTGACATGTCATGTTCCACTATTACAAACTCTCTCTCTTCCCTTAAACCCCGTGAGGCTTTGGAGTTTTCTTTGAATCTTAAAATAAATAAATAAATATGAATGAGCTATAGTTTTTGAAAAATTGAATTTTCAGTTCTAACGAGACTCGTTTCACGAAGAAGCACGAGTAGGAATTGGCTTCGGCCTCTTGTTCTGCATACATGTTGCCAAGGCATAAGCAGCATAGTAAGTAGTAAGTGGCACATTTGCAGTTTAGGAACTTCGTACCATCACAGTAAAAGCTCAAGCAATTGAGGCTTTCAAATGCCGCCAAATCAAAATATGGATGATTTTATGTCTTTGATTGTGTTAATCAGGAACAATTGAAATCGTCAACAACAGTTGGATGGCTCTTGAATGTTTCCAAACGCAGCAGATTCTCAATCTTCACCAGCAGCAATATCTTGTTTAGATTTTCTGACTCGAGCTTGCTGGTTTTTGCAAACACAGTTTCTATATTGATTATTTGCACAGGATTGACTTACGTTACATCTTTAAATGTCTTTTAAATTCCTATAAACGTGTCATTACAACTGCCTTTTTTTTTTTTTTTTTTGTCGATATTTTAGGCAGAAAGAAGTTTTATCACACGATGACAAATCTGAACTTGACACAGAATTTTGTGTCAAGATGTTTAATTAGTCCTTCTTTCAAAGCTCATCAGAAATGGTGTGTAGTGCAGGGTGCAGTGTACCCACCGTACATGGGTTGGGCTGATTTTTCATTTCTGAATTAAGACAAAAAAGCAAAGGCAGCCGTGCATGGACCCAAGAAGCCTGCTTGCTCAAAGAAGTTGTGGCGTTATTTTCAGAGATAAACCCCGCTTTGTTTGCTGTTTCCGAGTGCCCATCCGACCTCCCAAAAAAAAACAAAAAAAGCACCCCAACAAAGACAAAAACCAAAAATCAATTCTTCAATAACATTATTGTTCCGAGAGAAACAAACAGTGACTTGTGAGTCAGTCGAGACTCCAACGTACGCCCAAAGGACAAGGGGGTCCAGGCCATCCTTCTTTCTTTCATGGTATGACTGAACGTACCCCATGGAGAAATTCTGTAATTCTTTATTCCTAACTTTTCTTGATTACGATTTACAACCACAATTTAGTCTAACTTGCTGGATAATTATTGACTAATTATTTAATAAAATATATTGTCACGTCTTTCATTGTCTAACCTAACCTTTCAAGGTCCATAAAGAAAATTGGCCCAAATGGCTGCACACTTTTTACCCGTGCTACTAATCGTTTTATACATTTAGTTAGCTCGGAAGTTAGGGATCAGATCCTCAAACTCATTTATTGAGTCTCTATCAGATTCTATATATCTGGTGTTGCCATGTATATTAAATACTCATCTACAGCTGTTACAAATAAAAATAATTCAATAAATAGATAAGTATTTGATACACGTGATAGTATTAGATATATTAGAACCTGATAGGGTCTCAATAAATGAAGCTGAGGATCTGATCCCCAGAAGTCAGCACAAAATTTTCAAACCAGGGCATTAATTCCACGTAAATCTTGTTGCGTACTGAAATTGATTATAGGAAATACGTAGCCTGGCTGAACTACCTCAAGGCTAGTACACTAATCAATGTATAAGATGTTTTCTTTTTAATTTCTCGACCCTTCACACCTTAGATTAGGAGAAGAGAGACTGACACGGCATTCACTAACGGGTCAATTGGACGTTGCATGAAAGGTACTTGCCCTTGGTCATACGTATTAGATTCGTGCGTATTACTCAAAAGTTCCATTTTCTTAAGATTGATGATCACCAAGATGAAGATGAAGAGTTGCACCCAAGATTCTAAAACATTCCTCTCCTTACCTGCCTATAATACTTCTACATCCATCTTCTCTCCATCGAGTTGAACTTAATTCTTAACCATGCATGATCGCTTCTCCTTTCCCAAAGATTTTACTTTTTACATCCACAATTGCAGTTGCCAAGTATCTTTTAATACTCTAAAATAAAGATCCCTCAGGGGAGAATTGAAACAATTTAGCAATCATAAGCTTCTATCACGTGCACATTTAATCTGTTGCAAGAGTGAAATTTAGTTTTAAAATGGTGATTTTCTTGCCCAAATTAGAAAACTGAATTCATTGATGTTATTAAGCTTAATGGTTGTAAACCAATAAGGGGAAATATACAGAACAATTAGAACAATTAAGCTGAATGAGTGTTGTGCTATGCACATGATGACATCAATTATGCGTCTTCAGTTCCTTACTCGTTAGAGTTGCGCATATTCGAATATTCTACTGAAAAAAATAAGGGAAAAAGAAAGGACTGGACGCAATACTCAGGGACAGAATGGTATGGATGTTTGACGATCAAACTACTTAACATTTCCAAGTTGGGTAGTGGTTGCAATGAGAATTTTAACAATTTAGAAACTATTTCAATCAGTTGTGCTGCCAAAAAAAAAAAATGAGGAAAAAGTATGTCTAGAATGTAGAATATTAATGCTTGAAAACGACTAGATAATGAAATTTCCATGCCAAAAAGATAATTATGTTTAACCAAGCAGAAAGAAACCATGACCGAAAAATTAACAAAGACTAGGAGGACCAATTAAGCTGTGTGATTCCCAGTCAAGCAATCAAAAAATGGACTACGATGGCAACCGTACCGTATATATTTATTGAAGGGGTCCACCATCCATGGGGTGGTACAAGAACTTGTGGAGAACCCTCCAGAAATGTCTATCCGTAATTGGTCGTATGTACGGCTTCGACCACCTGCTTTTCTTCGTCAAATTAACTCCTAATTAATGAAAGAGATGTGCAAGTTTGTATATTCGTGGTTGTATATTTTCTCCGTTAGTAGGGTTCACTTGTCACTTTAGTCTTTCCCACTTTGCAGCTACTTTTCTTCTTTTTTGCTTTTGGTGCTTCTTTTTATCTCCATATCCTTTGCCTTTGGCAGAGATAGCAGGATTCAGTTCAAACATGATGGCTTCCATCTATTTATGACTGCTTGCTCAATGTGTTACTTTGTAGTGTATTTTGCTTTTAGTGTGCTATGGTTTTCTTATTTATTCCTTCTCTTTTTTGGGTATTTTGAGCTTTTCAATTTCTTTATTTATCGTATTTTTTTTTCTCTTTATAGTCGAAGTAACCATTGAATATGTGAAAACAGAGAGAATGAAGGAAATTTTCATCAAGAACTATCTTCACCCGCACAACCACAACCCCACCCCCCCGGGATGCGGCGGAAGGGGCCAAAAAAAAAAAAGAATTATATTATACATTGTGAGGACTACCTTTCATTTTTTCTAAAAAATCATTACAATAAAGAACTCTGGATATACCGTAATTACTACCTTTTTCTTCCACGAAGTAAACATATGAGCTTATCTGGTTTAAAAGTCTTGTGTGTCCTAGATTTCCTAAATTTACCGTTATATTAGTTTGTAATTAGGTTACATGTCCACAAGATTCATTGTTTATAGGAGCACAAAAAGTTATTCCAATTTAACCTTCTAGAAGGATGTAATTTAAAATATATTTAGTAATTCTTTGTAAATTTATATTAACGACCAAGTGACCTTGACCTGGAAGGAAGTATACCATGTAAACATAGTCTTACGTGAATGAAACTGATAAAAGATGTTACACCACAAAAGATGGATTTTTAGGATTTATTAAAAATAGTACTAATAGTACACATCAAATGTGAAACTTGCAAATCTTTGATACAATAACATGTAAATCCTGTTTTACAAAGTTTCTATTTACACCTTTGTTAAATTACCAGCTTAAAATATTGTTTAGTGAATTAAACAATAATAATTGATGGTATGAAGTCTATTCTTGAAAAGGGAATTATGTGTCAAGAGTATTAGGCGTGGGGTTGGAAAGCAAAGACTTTTCGTTCTTGGAAGTTGGTGTCCAAACAAAAAGCTACGGCATGGTGAAATTTTAAAAGACCACCTCAAACTCAAATTAATTAGTGTAAATGTTGCCATATTATCCTCCCATTTGTCGAATTATTTCTATGTACCTCGTAGGATTATGAATGACACACAACACACATATGACAATACATCGTCCGGTGAGTTGTAAAGAGAATTTTAGATAATTTGCGAGATCCTAACCCATTATTAGCAAACTCCTGCTGCTGTCAAACGATTCCTTTCAGAAAGCAATAAAGAAGGAAAGACAGCATCAATGCTTGCCGGGCACGAAGAAAAAGGCAGCGAAACTGACGCTCCAAACAGCTATTAATATAATAGGGGGCGGGACGCCTTTCGTGGGCATCCATGTCATGCCCATCCATATCTCGTTTTTGTTATCATTATTCCTTTTTTGGGTAGAAAAAAAAAAGGGTCGGTGCTTTCCGCGTACGACTTGACTGTACGGGCACATACGGAAACGTCCTCCAGCTGACGGTTACTCAACCCACAGTAACTTACCGGGACCCATCCCTCCCGTCCAAACCACAATCCCCCCCGTTCCTTAAAGATGCTGGGGTCCCACTTCTGGTCATTTCCGTACAATTACTAATGTTCCGTCAATTAGTGCATTCCACGTCAGTCTCTGTCTCTCTCTCTCGTGTTAGTCACACACTTGTGGATGGTGCACCTACTTTATGGAAAAAAAAATTATAAACATTTAATTTTATACACAGATTATGTGCTAAATGCTAATCATCAACTCAAATTTTACTTTATTCCACGTTAAATCACATTACAGGTGTGGCGTGATTCGCTTTTAATCATATGATTCTATGACAATGCCTAAATTGAATTCACTCAATTATTTAAGTAATTTACAAAGTTCTTGTTCTTGAATATGCGTGGTGTCCAAAAATTCTAGAACGAACTTATTATGTACGAAGAAAGGAGAAAAAAAAAAAAAAACTCTATGAAGATAATGTGGGATTTGGTTCAAGTTATGCTAGCAACGGTCAGTTAGAGAGAGTGCAACTATTTCCGGAATAAATTTTCTAACACGATATCTCTACAGGATTGATGTAGCTACCTAGCTAGACCACCCTCTAATGAAAAGTGCTACGACTGGTCAAATTTTCCAATATTTTATCAAGGGAAGAGAAAAGGGGTGGAAAGAAGTAGTTTCTCATGAGAACGCATTTATTATGTATTTGTTAGTTCTCTGCCAATGAATATCTTTCACCAATTTATTGGTTCGGGATTTAGTTTCAAGGCAGAAATCCAAGTTAATCAAGTTTTCATTAAAAGAAATTCACTATTCACTTGTTTCTCAGACGGGTGCACGTTGAATTATTCATCAAGTGATTTAGAGGGAAAATATATATTGTCACGCTTGATCAAATGAAAAGAAAACAGCATTATAGTATTTAAAAATAATTTAATCATCTATCAAAAAAACTTTACGTTCGACCGTTTTCTCTCTCCGGACCTTTCAAGAAGAAATTGAAAATCTAAACTTGCCAATAATTGTATTGCACACGAACATCCTCATAGTCTTTCATTCATTGTTCTCTTGTTCTGAAGCAGCCCATCCCATCCCACCTTAATAATGTAGAAGATTTTGGGAATTTTGAATGCAAATCTACTATCAGCTTATCTAGCTAGCTGGAGCCTGGATGTAACATCTTAGCTCCGAATCAGAAAGATACTGGGATAAATTCACAATCCTCTTTTAGATATGGATACAAGTTGATTCATTGTCCGGTGAATGAATCTGCTGCAAAAGTCGAGGCCGAAACCGAGATCGATGCAGTTTGATTAGGCTGCCGGAGTCTGGACTCTGGACTCGGATTGTTCTCATCACATTCTTCAAGAAAAGTGCACAGCCAACTGCAGAGGCATGGGAGGATATTTATATTGCATACTGCGCCACTGCTTTATCAGGATCATTTCAGTTTTCCAGCCGAGTAACTTCCCCATTAACTAAGAAAAGAATTAATAAAACTACCTTAAGTTTGCAGAATTTAACATCACAAACATGGTACGTCAAAATACATACATATATGTATTAAACAAAAGAAATCACAAATTTGGCCTCAGTCATCCAAATGGGTACGTAATTTTTAGGGATAATTTCACATACTTCTCTTGAGGTTTGTTATAATTATACTCATCTCCCTTTAGATGTTGAAAATTATATTTACACCCCTTGTGTTATATTTTTCATAACAAAATAAGTCCATTTCGATAATGTAACCCAAAAATACCGACCAAACACCTTAAAATATACTTAATTGTTTTCAAAGAAGATAAATAAATCTTAAAAAATTAATTATTTATTTACAAAAATATCAGAAGTACTTATATTCTTGCATCAAATTTTCAATCTCCATCAAATATTACCTTTTCAAAACTCAGTAATCTGACTAATTTAAATAAATTTATTTTATCTGTTAAATTTTAAAAATAAATATATTAATAAAGAAGAGATGACCAATTTAAAAGCAATTAAGCATATTTTAAGGTGTTCAGTTAGTGTTTTTGGATTGCATTATCAAAATGGACTTATTTTGTTATAAAAAATATAAACACAAGGAGTGTAAGTGTAATTTTTAAAATCTGAGAAAATATGAGTGTAATTATGACAAACTTCACGAGAGATATGTGAAATTATCTCTAATTTTGAGCCAGAACTCGAAGTCCGTACTTCGGGTACTAAAGAATTGAAGATTTCTCATTTTTTATATATACGATCCCGTTACATCCCAAAAACTATTCCAAAGATTTGATTATTTCCCAGAAATCCTTTATTCTGCCCCACACATGTTATTTATTTGTGTAGTGCACAAGAAAACACCCTGTTGAATATTTCTTCCTTTTGCGGGGTGAATCGCCGAGAGAATCCATGAAGAGCTAGTGGCCACTGTTGCTTATTCACTACAGGCGAACTTTTTGGTCATCTATTGTGGTTGTGGTTGTGGATGTATAATTAATTTGTAACGGTCGATCACTAACGTGCTGGTGCCCGCCAAAAGCTGCACTTTCCACATTAGAGGACTAGTAGCTTTTACCTTTCCTTATGCTGGAACTTTTTTTTTCTTTAGAAAAAGATTTACAGTTCCGTCAAATGTGAACTTAGAAAGCATTTCAAAAAAAAAAAAAGAAAAAGTGAACTTAGAAACAAGCATTAATTTTTTTTTTCCGGAAAAGGAAAAGGAAATAAAAAAGAACAAAAGCAACGGTTGCTTTTTCGTATGTTTAGCAGCTAATTCACTTGCGGATGTCGAGTTGTTTGACAATTGGAATCCACAACCGAACAAAAACTGACTACTCCTCGCATTAATGAAAAGGTAAATTTAAAAATCCTGTTTGACAGCTGTAATTCCCAATTTAAGGTTATTAAATTTGGTTGGCAAATAGACAGCGGATAACATTCAATACAACAGAATGTTTTTTTTATTCTTTTGGGAGGATTTTTCTGTGTTTTGTGTTTGGGGGTATTGGGGGGGGGGGGGGGGGAATGGCTGAGGAGGCTAATTAATAAACCAGTCCTTCATAAAGGAATGTGAATTTATTATTAAAACTGTCTAATTACTATTAATGACTTGAACTGTAAATACTCTTGCAAAATAATAATAATAATAATAATAATATTCTAGAAACAAAAAAAAAAACTCGTATTTTATCATGTTCAGCATGAGCTCTATGGAGGTTAATAAATTACTAGTAGTAAATTAAAGCCCCATTCCCCAATGCCTGATCAACAGGCGTGGGCGTTGCACTTCGTATCCAGTAATCGGACGGTTAAAGAGGTTTTGATTGAGTCGAAAATTTAGAGCGTAAAAGGTGGAAACATGCAAAAGTTAAAAGGCAACCAAAGACCTTAGCTAACCTCGATGAAGACTTTTTTTTTTTTTTTTAAAAATTAAATAAACGACAAATCATGCACTATTAGTCCGGTGGGTGTACGGGCAGTCGGTACTGAAACGGATTACGGAAAAGACACAAAAACAAATGCTGAAAAAAGATTAAAGAGGAATTAAAGCCGGTAGTCACGCTTTCATCGTTTTCCCTCCGCTTGTCGGGACACACACTCTCTCTCTCTCTCTCTCGATAAAATTTGAGAAGCTAAAACAGTGTTGCCCTATATGTTCTCTAACAAAGAAACATTTTTCGCACATCACGGAATGATTTGCTACACGAAAAACTCATGATGATTAACGCTTAAAGTTTCTCTAAAACTCAATGTTATTATTATTTGTCTCAATGCGAGAGACTCAGTTCTCTCGCCATTCATATTCCTGTTCTCGCTTCTTCGTTATTATCCCTCTCCTTTCCATTAAAATTTTTTTGAAACGTCGATATTATAGGGGAGGCTATTAATTACGTGTTATGTAACTGCTGAATATATATATATATATATATAGGAGTAACATGTTATAATGTGGGCATAAAATTTTGAAACACAACACAACACAACACAACAGGATGGCTTCTCTGGTTTGGTTTGACGGGAGATTGCCAGAAGGAATAATTACATTTTTATACGCTATTTAACACCAACAATGAGTCCATGATATTTAGATGTACATAATTATCACATCTCTACAAATTCTCGTTCAAAATTCTTTTACAACGATGGGAATCTCATTCAAATTTCTAACGGCCAATGGGTAATGGCTTCAGTGCTTAGCTTGTAGGACTGTAACTGTTGATAGCTTTGTTTGGATTGTATTTTTTGAAGATCTTTTTTTTTTAAATATTTCTTACCGCTTAATGAAAAACATAATATATTTTATCAAAAGATAAATTAACAATTTTTTAAAAAATAAAAAATAAAAAAAGAACAAACAGAAGAAAGACTTCATTTTTTGATGAGGTCCCATTCGTAGCTCATCCTACTCTCCGCTGTGGGGGCGCTGCTTTTAGCACAATAATAGGGCATCCCCTGCGTAACTTACATTTTGGTTCTTCTGGGTGTTGTCAGTTTTCACCTTTTTTTTTTTTTTTTTTTTTGTGTTAGAAGATGCCCCAATCTTGATAGACTCTATCTATGCATTGGTCCACGTTTGGTACGCGCACAGGTTTGAAATGGAAATGAATTTAAAACTTCATTCATCTAATTCTCTTGTTTGGCATTTATATTTTGAAGTTAGAAAGGTCTTTTCATCAGCAATCAACAATGCTGATTTCAACTTTTTTATAAAAATATTTTGTTTAATGATTATTTTTTAAAATATTTTTAAAAAATATTATCGTAATATTTATTTATTTTTGGTTAAATGCATATACGAGATAAAAAAAACACTCCCGAAGGAAGCAAATTTCTCATCCAGATGCCTCGTAATAAATGAAGGAAGCCAATTTCCCACTCTCTCTCTCTCTCTCTCTCTCTCGGATAAAAAGTTTAAGGGGAGAGAATAATGACCTTATTCTTAAATCAGCAAATATTGTATAAATTTTCAATGGTTTACAGTAGATTTTGTGGATAGCATACTAAAAGTTCGAATCTGAACCTCCCTCAAGTGAACTAACTTACCCATTGAGCCAATTCTCATCATCATTGTAAAAACTTCTCATCCCAATACATTACAACAACAGCATTGAAATCTCTAACAAATTGTTTGTATAATTTACCCAAAAAAAAAAAAAATAGAATTGTCTAAGTAACAGTACTTGTATGATTATGCCCCAAATAATTCCTGTGTGAATGCTTGATTATTTAGTTTGAAAACAGAGTATAACTGTTAACAACGAACAAAATAGTGCTGATGGCATAGATATTAACCTATACTACCAATTAAATCGAGCCAAAGATAGAAAACTGTTTATTAGCCGACAATCATCCCACCTTATCGTTGAATCTGGAGTCTGGCAATTTGTTTATTACCCATCGAATTTTGGCTAAGATTACTGGGCTCTTTTTTCCCTTAAAAAAAGGCTAAAATTATTGCTAACTGTCAAAAGACACATTTATATTATTCATAGTTAAGGAGAACCAATAGAACAACTTACAAACTTCTTATTTAAAAAGAAAAAAGTAAAGAAAAAAATTGCTCTTGGAGATGTCCATTAAATTTCCTTGAAACTCTTGATCGTTGGACATTCCAGAGGTACTATGAATTATGGAAATTAAAATTAGAAAAGCAAGATATATATTTTTTTAGGTAAAAGCTAGTGGTGAAATAAACTAGTAGTAGAAGCTAGAAATATAGTGGTCGATTATTGGAGAAAGGATCAAGCTATTAATGCATGTGCTCAACTTAAATGACAAAATCTGATTTGAATTCTTTCCAAACTGACCATTAACTTAGACTTTTGTTATTTGAGACACACAAAAAATAAATAAATAAATAAATGAGTAAATTTCTCAACACATTCTTATTAAATCTTTGAAATAAAATGTGAGAATGGACTTGGTTTTTGGTAGCAGAATGCAGGGAGCTGACTTTGAATAAGGAGAAGAATAGCTTTGAATAAGAACAACAATAGATACAAGATGAAGAAATAAAATCTCGGTGTACTGGAGCAAGATTCTCCACTATATTTTAAAGAAAGAAACGAAACAAGAAATTGCCTAAGAAATGAATGATGTTTGACAAAGAAAAAAAAAAAAAAGAAATTGCCAAAGAATATTCCAAAAGCATCATGTAAGTTTAATTACAGCCATTGGCATCCAGTAAAACAAGAAGATAAGGTACCGTCGCCACAGCCATCCAAACATCTAAGTAGATTGTAGATTAGCTGTAGTAACTAATAGCGCTTAGTAATTACTCGTTGTAGCAGTAAGCAGTAAACTCTTTATTGACGGCCCTCATTCATGGTTCATGACAGCTACTCTCGTAAATTCCATTCCCTCATCAATTTCTTACAGATATTTTTCAAATGTTCCCACTAGAACAATAGCATGACATGGAAAATTTTTACATACACCCGATATATAACTCCATTTGTGGTATCTGTGATTTAAAATAAAATCACATAAGTATTTTTATATTACTTTCTTACATCAACATATATTATTATGCTTATTTGGCACTCATTGTCATCACAAGATCTACAAGTATAGTTGTGGTGCACCTAAAAATTTTTGGTATGGCATTTTATCATTGGTTGTTTTTTGTACTTTAGTCTTGTGTGTGAAATTTTGTATGGTATTTGATGATTAAATGTAGAATGAAGTGAAATATTTAGTCTAAAAATTATGCCGCTTTAGTTGTCATCTAGAGACAATTATGAGGGTTTGAAATACATATAAAAAAAGGAAAGGTGAACTCATTATTTTTCTACTTGTGAATATTGGTAAGAAAGGGTGGAAGTAGAACATGACAAATGGAATTCTAATGTGATGCGGTGCATTAGAATATGAATGATGGCATCCATATTATTCAACTATTCTATTCATTCCACCTTCTCTTTTATTACAAAGCTTTTTATTTAAAATTTAAGTGCGATAGTAAATTATTTATGGATTAAACCACCCCAGTAAATGAAAAAGGAGGAGTAAATAAACATAAATATATTGGTACTGTAGCGTACCCCTTAATTAATTAATACAAACAGAAACAAATAATTGTACCTGCCAAGTACGCATACCTGTACCTCCTAAGCCCCGGGGACCACCCCCCTTCTTCCCCCACTTTCAACTCTCTCTCTCTCTCTCTCTCTCTCTCTGCGCGTGTATATATAGCCGTAGCGGTAGTAGTAACTTCCTCTCTCTCTCTCTCCAAAACGCTCTCCAGTCTCTCCTTCTAAAATCTTTGTCCAAAAAAAATTCTTCTTTCTTTCTTTCTTGGGGTGTTTTTAATTTTTCTTTTTAAATCTTGGGTAGAAGAAGAAATTAATGATGAAGAAGTTAATGAGGAGGCTATCAAGAGTGGGGGATTCATCGCAGTACTGTCTGCTGAGATCGGAATCTGGGGCAGGGCGAACGGAGTCGTTTAGGGTGGGAAAGAAGCGGGGAGAAGCGGTGGAGGTGCCGGAGGGGCATTTTCCCGTTTACGTGGGAGAGGAAATGGAAAGGTTCGTGGTTAGCGCTGAACTGTTGAACCATCCAATCTTTGTAACGCTTTTGAATAAATCGGCACAAGAGTATGGTTACGAGCAGAAAGGCGTGCTCCGTATTCCCTGCCATGTATTGATCTTCAAAAGAATACTAGAGGCGCTTCGTCTGGGACCCCATAATCACTCTGCTGGAGGAGACCTTCAAGATCTTTTCAACTCTCTCTCTTCTTCAGAAGACTTGCTCTAATACTCTTTTTTTTTTTTTTTTTTTCTTCTTTTTTCAATTTAAGGTGTTGGACAGTGAGGGTAAGGGAGAAAGATTAGGCCGCCAGGTCAGGTTATGGAGAATTAGGAGAAGTGGCCTTGTCAGATCTTTTGATGATCCATCGTATAAATTTAATTAGAGAAATTCTCTTTTTCTTTTCCTTTTATGGTTTTGTATATACTTTTGTAATGTTTGGAGGAGTGCTGCTGTACCTTCCTAGTCTGATGATAAATATGTTTGAATCATACTAGTCTTTTTTTTTTATGTCTCTTTCGTGGCTGCCTGAAAGACGAAAGCATGTAGTATAAATATTTGGGAGATCTACTACTCCTTGCCCTTCCTCCTTTTTCTTTCCCATATAATGCAATCGTGTTTTATATTTGTTTGCTAATAACATATTGATCAAGACTCTTATTGTATTTTCGTTTTGCTGGTAAACAGAAACCAAGCGCTATAAGTAGTTAGTTGAGATGTGAAAAAACGGTACTACTACAACTGGCTGGCAATGGCATGCAGGGTTTGGTTTTTAGGGGGAGAGGGTTGGCGGCGGCCGGTCATATTTCGGTTGGTACTTTTTCTTTGGAATAACTGTGGAGGGCTGTGCTGGTGAATGCAGACGCACTGATATAGTTGAAATGGGAACGGACGACCAGTAAAGGAATGGGGATAGGAGGAGAGAGAAGAGAATCCCTCAACTTGTGTAATTTCTTTTTCTTTAAAAGGAAAAAAAAAAGAAAAAGATCTTTTCGATAGGGGTACCGTAGCAGTACTAGTGTGCGTACGTTCAGTTTGTGTAAATTTGCGTGATTTGCGGCCTTCTTGTTTTGCTTTTTTGTACTCCTTCATAGACTTTTTTTTTTTATTTTTTTTTATCCGTTTTAAATTATAATTCATTTTTTATTTAAATAATGTAATTAATTTTTAATTTTTTTAAAATATTTTTATTTAATTTCTTTGTTATAAGTGAGAGGTGTATAGCAAACCGTGCAATCACATATCAAATAAAATTAATTGGACTTAGGTGTAATTTTTTATATTATATTTAATGTAAATGTTTAATGATAAATATAAAGATATTTAGGAACATCATAAATTAATTTATTCTTTTAATAAAATTAACTAATTTTTTTAAAATTATGTGAAAAAAATTGTAAATCCATCAAAATGAAACGAAGGGAGTATATTGGTTTGGTTAATTAACTCAACCTAACTTAAATGCTTTGAATACAGATAAGGCTACAGTGGGTCTAGTCTCAGTCCACTCGGCAGTGGGGTTACCCATGACTATTTCCCGGATTACCTTTTTAAATAAAGTAAAGAACAATGAAGGCCATATTCGTATTATTCAAACATTATGGTAATTGAAATGGGACTTTTGCTTTAGGAATATCATGGGTTTGGTTGGGAGATTCACATCTTATTGGGATGGGAATGGGAATGGAAAGAGAGTTATTATTATCTGGATACTCTCCGGTGATTTTACCCATTCTGTTTCCAAGGGAATTGATTTTTTCTTTCCATTGTCTTCCAAATAATTCGGCAATTTTCTCAATATTTATGGCCAAAAAAATAACTATTTTTCCCAAAAATTTCTTTTGGGAGGCACCATCATTCTAGAACGCTGGATTTTGAAAGTATAGATTTTTCTAGGCGTTAATTTACCTTTGCATGGAAAATTTTGGTAGCACAATTATACTGCTTTTAGTATTTTTTTTTTCAATATTTCTCAATCAGTTAAAATTCGAAATTAATGGACATTTAGGTTTCACCAAACCTTTCATGAATTGATAAATTCAGAATTTAACATTGTTAGTCGTTTCTAGCTTAAGTCGTGAACCATCAGTGCCACTTTGGCAAAGCATGTATCAAACATAATTTTTGAATATTACGTTGAAATTAGAGACATAGAATATTGGCTAGAGGTGTTGGTGGTGAATGAGATGTTTGAACGCCTTCTTGCACATAATATTCAAGGAGGATTACATTTTCCATCATTAAAAAATAACTCGCAAAATTTTTTTTTTTGAAATATTTTTGGTAACATAAGTAGGAAAAAATACCTGATCAAAAAGGAAAGTGTTTCAAAATGGGAAGACTAAGATGGAGAAATACACACTTACCCAAAAAAAAAAAAAAAAAAAGATGGAGAAATACATTGTCCTAGAGTTGCATTTGGAGTTGTCTGTGAAAAATTGCACTTAGTGTTGCCAATTGAATATCATTAATATTGGTATTCCTACTAATTGAGTAATAGAGTTTATTTGTATACTTTGAATTCTTTTTTTTTTTTTTTTTGTGTGGACAGAATAATGTTAAATATTGTTTGCCATAACAAAATAGCAGTCACCGGATGGAAGACTTCCATAAGGTTAGTTAGGGCATGTATATAATAAATTTGCTTCACTTGACTGAAGACTTTGAAAATGGGGTGAGGCATATATTGCTTTTTCTCTAGATACTCGTAAGTATATGTTTTTCAGAGTTATTCTTTATTGTTTATTTAAACCATCGAATCAATTATTTGTATTATTAGGAGGATATATTTCTAAGGAATAAATAAAATTGTGTTGATTTAAATAAATGTAAATGGAGATGGGTGTAATTTACGAAGTTGTAACACTAAACACAAAATATCATCAAAACGATAAGATTTCAAAATGGCGAACCAATAGTAATTAAGTTTGAAGGATAATAAGGATCACTAAAGTACGTATTAAATACGTTAAGCATAGCGTAAGCCACAGATTTCTTCCGCACCTAAAACAATGTGGACTGCATATTAGACATCTGCCACCTAATTTGATTAGGTGGTAAGCCTTAGGTGGTAGGTATTATAAAATATTTAAGACCTATTTTCATTTTTTTTTTCACTTTTTTTATTCCAGAAGAACAAAAAAGTAATTTTCCCCTTGTGGAGAACTAATATGAGTTAATTTATGTATGTTTCACAGACTGGAGTGACTTGATTAACACATCTTTGTTTTCAAACTATTTACCTAATGTTTTCTCACAATTAGAGCAAATCCCTATGAACGCAATGAGCTTTTAAGTAATTTGAGTGGCTCGAATAATTACCTTGAATTAACTTTAATAAAATATAAGACATTACACATTCAAAACTGTCATTTGACGTATTCTGAACAATTAATAATATCTTTCCGGTACGTAGAGTAACATCAAAAAAAAAAAAAAAAAAAAAAAAGGGATTGGACAAGTTCACCAACTCCAACACAGTCCCAACGCCTAAGAGTGCCCCCGTCTTTTTCATTATAACTTTACGGCTAAATTTGGTAACATTTGGCATTTTCAAATCATAGCGGATATGTTGGTTGAAAAGCGGTATGCAATTAGTATATATATATATATATATTTTTCCTTCCGCTTCTTGATGGCTGAATGGAATTTGGATTAACTTTTGAATCGGGAGCATATCCCTGACTGAATCACAAGTAAAAATTTATTTCCATATTTTGAATATTGGTAAGATCAATCGGATAAAAAAAAAAAAAAAACCACACCACGGACCACACATGAAAGTGCTACATCATGAGGAAGTGGCTATGCTTCTTTCCCAGTCACCTACCAATATTAAAAAAACGAGAAATCAGTGGATAACCAGCTAAAATAATGGTGTCATCAACCCAATCAGTATAATAGTACTTACAAACTAAGCTGATAAAGCAAAGAAAAGAGCTACTCGTACACGAAACGATTCCTGAAAATGACAACTTTATAAGTACAAGCTGAATTGGAGTGGGGGGGGGGGGGGGGGGTGCATTTGGGAACATTAGATACGTACGTCATATTATTCAAGTGGGATTTCTTTTAAGATTGATCAAAGTGGCTGTCTCTGTGAGACTGTAGAAGAATAGACCAATAATTATCATAATTTCGCAGTTGCATTACATAAACACTATAGGATAGATCAGTTTTTATCATCTGGCAGATCAACTTTTGTGCTAGTAATGGTAATATGATTAAAACTGCAAAGGACGAGATAAATCACTTGCAACTTTTTCCATTTTTTATTTCCCCTCTTTAGACTGTCATTTCAACTATTAGCGGCCGTGAATTAGTCAATCATTGCAGTATTTGGAATTGAAGAAAGAAAATGATTTGTTATTGGTAAGTCAATGTTCCTAGTCCAGCACAGGAGTCTGGCATTAGCAGTGGATCCGTTCTGTTGAGTCTTCTTCTCTGACTGAGCTCTGCTGACTCTGCATGGAGGAGTCGAGTTTCCATGCATATATGATTCTGTTCGGTTTCGTGCCCATTTCTTTTTCCTCGTTTTTCTCAATTAATATCTCTTCTTAAGAAGGAGAGAGAGAAGGCGGGGTGCTGAATTGACCAAAATCATTTCATTCTGTCTTCAAACAAATCATTCAACGAGGAAGCCTCTTTGAGTGAGGAATTCAACATTCTCGGCTAGCTATTTAAAAAAAAAAAAAAGAAAAGAAAGAAATTCCTTCATTCCCTCGTAAGAGTAAACTCTTAATTAGTACAATAATAAAAGGGGGATGGTGACCCATTCGTTTATTTCGCTTCTTCAATACCATGGAGGATAATTTCGTGCAACAGGTAAGACTTTGAACGGATTTTGCAGGGAACGGAACGTGGACACTAGTTTGTATACCATTTTGGGCGATTTCCATGAACCAGGGGGTAGATTAGTTTAATCCCTGCACAACCTTAGTCTGCCACATCATTTGTCCTATGAACAACACTAAAATTACATGAAGATCATCTGCATGAAATGATCACAAAATACAGCCAAACCGATCAACTAATTAATTGGCGTGAAATGATTCACAAGAAATGCACGAGAGACACACAACTCCACTCAAAATTATCATCAGAGCCAAATGCACATGGTTTCATCATTTTCTGTCTTTTTCGACTTTTTTCCCATTTGGCTTCACTCTGACGGTTTGCACCTGCCTTCAAAGGCCTTCTCTTGTCAGTTTTGTTTAAGCATAGAACAATATTTTTGGCTTTCACAACGGAAAGCCGCTTTGCCCAAACTATATTAGTCCCAATGATTGCATTACCACAAATTACAACAGAATTTTTTTTTTTTTTTGGAAATTACTCAAAAAAAAAAAAAAAAAAAAGGTCTCCTGAAAGACTATGATTTGGAATTGGTTCATGAATATAATTAATGACTACCTAGTCCAACCTTTGGCAACCGAGATTCCTAAAACTTAATGGCTATGGCTAGAAAATAATTAATGTTCGACGAAAGCTAAAGAGTAAATATTTACTGGCTTATAGTACTTAACTTTTAACATTTGAACATTCAACAGTTTTTATCGTATGGATTGCTTGACGAGATTTAAATTATGATTTCAACTCCAAAAAGACACCGTCAATCAGGGCCTTAAACCTTGGGGGCTACTCATGTACAGTACACCAGTTTTTTTTT
>JAMWEH010002189.1:0-15666 GCA_024721245.1 Mitragyna speciosa
TCAGCTTAAGAATTGCCATCTATTATAAATTTCTAGTGTTAGATATTTTAATTTAAATTTTTACCAAAAAAATATATATGTATCTTATTTACCTTTCTCTTAAACCAAGAAGGAAATTCATGCTTTTGTATTCCCCCAATATCTTCTTCTTGTACATTTCTTGAGCGCAAAACTTCCTTATGCTCACTACATTGAGGAATATGTGAGTATTACAGCATGAAGATGAACTAAAATTAAAAATACCAGTAGAAGTTCCAAACTCACCTTATGAAATCATCAAGTTCATCTCCGCAATTATTGAGAAGATACCACTGCACCATATTGCCATAAATCCCAAGTTTGCTAAATTTAGGAGACCCTAATATACGAATTTTGCTATTGAATAACTCCATCTCATATTCTGCACTAGGTACATCCCAATTACGTTCTAAACGTGTGAATCTCGTCTCAGAATCGTGTAAATAACGAGATAAAAAGGTAATAGCCTCATCAACAGCATATGCTTCAGTAATAGAGCCATCAGGGTGTGAAAAATTACGAACATATCCCTTGTATGTACCCATGCAACGTTCAATGCCAAACATCCATCTTTGATTGACAGGTCCTCCCAACAATGCTTGTTCTGGCAAATGCACACATAAATGCACCATGACAGTAAAAAATGCAGGGGGAAATATCTTTTCAAGTTTACATAACAAAACAACAATTCCTTCCTTCATCTCCTCAAGTTCCTCAACATATAAGGTTTTGGCACATAATTTTTGAAAGAATTGGCAAAACTCTGTCAACGTTGCTCGTACTTTTTTCTCAAAAAATGGAAGAATGGCCACAGACAATATTTTTTGAAGTAACACATGACAATCATGTGTTTTCATCCCCCCAAGTGTATTAGACTCTGTGACACATCGGCTAATGTTGGATGCATACCCATCCGGCAGGCGAACTGACTTGATAAAGTCGCAAAACTCTACACATTCTACCTTACTCAACGTGTAATTAGCATGTGGTTTCACAAATTTGCCATTAATCTCCCTCAACCACAATTCTCTGCGAATGTTAAGATCTTCCAAGTCTAGACGTGCTTTTACAGTATCCTTCGACTTCACGGGATCGTCTAGCAAGGTCCCTAAGATATTGTCACAAACATTTTTTTCTATATGCATGACATCAAGATTATGACGCATCAACAACTTTGACCAATAAGGAAGTTCAAACAAGATACTTTTTTTCGACCAATTTAACTCATCAACTCCGCGTTTACGCTTCCTATCCACATTATTTGGAGCTTTACCAGGAATGCATGTAGGTAACTCCTCTAATTGTAACAAAATATCGTCACCAGAAAATTGACGAGGTGGTGGCCTTCTTTCTGCTTTGCCATTGTACTCAAAGCTCCTTCGCCAGGAGTGTGTATTGCTTAAGAAGCATCGGTGCCCAGTATAACATTGTTTTCCCCGAATTCGACTTGATCGGGTGTCTCCAAGGCATATTGGACATGCCAATTTTCCCATAGTGCTCCACCCAGATAAGTAGGCATAAGCAGGGAAGTCACTGATCGTCCACATAACTGCAGCACGAAGGGTGAAATGAGACTGAGAATATTCATCATATGCTTGAACCCCGTCACACCATAAAACTTTAAGTTCATCCACAAGAGGCCTTAAAAAGACATCAAAGTCTTTACCTGGAGACTTTGGCCCTGGAATTAACAATGATAAGAGATAGTTGCTCTTATGCATTGTACGCCAAGGCGGCATGTTATAAGGCATCAAAATTACAGGCCAAAGACTATATGCTGTTGTCATATTGCTAAACGGGTTGAACCCATCTGATGCTAGCCCCAATCGCACATTTCTTGAATCATCAGCAAATTCAGGGTACAACGCATCAAAGTGTTTCCACGCCTTGCCATCAGCAGGATGACGAAGCACCCCAGGCTCTTCTTTACGAAACTCCTTATGCCAACGCATGTCTCTCGCTGTATGTCTTGAAGAATAAAGTCTCTTCAACCGAGGTGTGATAGGGAAATATCGCAGCCTCTTATGTGGTATCGTGTTACGAACATAGCGACTATTTTTACAAACAGGACACACGGTAGCATTTTGAGCTTCACCATAAAAAATGGCACAATCATATTGACAAACGTCAATAAGTTCATATCCCAAACCAACTTCACAAAGCAGTTTTCTGTTATCGTAATAGCTTGGTGGACAATTATTTCCTTTTGGGAGCACTTGATGGAGAAGCTTCAACAACATCTCAAACGAATTGTCGCTCCACTTGTTCATCACTTTGATGTTCATTAACTTCACAACAAAGGTCAAAGCAGAAATTTCACATCCCTCATATAGAGGATTATGGACAGCTTCATATATCTTCTCATAGCGAGCCTCTTCAGCAGTTGATCGTGTATTTCCAGCTAAATCGTCCGTAGGCCCAACATTGAAAAATTGATCACCAATGGCATCATGCAATCCTGCTCCTAAACCATCAAGTTCAGTAGTTACAAAATCCTTGTTGCCCTCACTTTCCTCGTCAACGTCTTTCTCACCATGATACACCCACCGTGTGTACGAGTCGTCTATTCCCACAGTAATCAGATGAGCTCGAATTGTATCTATGTTTTGGTGTCTCAAATTGAGACAGTTGAAGCAAGGGCATAAAGTTGAACCCTTAGAATTCAAATTCCGTTTGGCAACTTTAATAAACTCCCTTATCCCCTCTACATACTCAGGAGATATTCGATTCCAGTTCTTTACCCACTGATGATCCATATTATCTATGTATTAACAACCTATAATGAGGCAACATTTAAGTCATTATCATTAAACTATATTATTTTTGGAGTTATCATTATACTTTCGTGATCTTAACGCGCCAATTAGGATGAAAAAAAGCAAACGGAGAGTAAAAAACAACTTCATATAAACTACACAAATAACTAAAATTAGAATCCAAGTGAAATCAAGAAACGAAGAAATGCTAAGATTGTGATGATTGATGAATGATGATTACTTACTACAAGTGAAATCAAGAAATGACTTGTATACAACCTCAATTATCTCATCAACTTTAGCTTGACTAATACCTTTTGCCATCATAGTGAATATATAATTGATTTAATTGTTTAAAGACTATCATCTTTAAGTTCGTTTACATTTTATTGCTTTGAGAGAAGCGTTATAGTGGAGGACAAAAACCCAAAAAAACAAGCTAACCAATCAGCAATTCAACATCTTAAAGCACCATCTTAGTTACAATTTCACTTTTTCCGTCAAAGCATAACAAAAATGCTGTAAAAACAGCAATAAGCAAACCAATAAAAAGTTTGAATTCCAGAAACCAATGCAATATTCACCCTCCCTAAGGCCCTTCATCATCAAACTCCTTCAATTCAGCCATCATTCTCTATTACATAAAACACCAAGAAGTAATAGTAGAAAAATCAAATGAAAAATAGCACAACTGCAGCATTTATAGCTTCAAAAAAGCAGCAGTTATAGCTGCAAAAAAGCAGCAATTATAACTGGTTGCTGTCATTTTAGTACATGAACAAGAAAACTAATTTGATGACAAGCGTAGATTGAAGTGATATTTCAATAACTAATTTGACTAAAATCCTTTTCACTCTCTCTCTCTCTCTCACACACAGAGGTTTTGAAGTCTGAAACATGCATATTTCTGCTGTTTTTGTTTACTTTTTAGCAGCTTAGTGTCCCTATATAACTAATTGAATAAATGAACAAGCCTTGGAGAACAATAATGGTGTTGGGAAAAAGTTTTTGGTTGATTGCAAGCTGTCTCAAGGTCAAAAACAAAGTCACTCAAGCTAATTCAATTCCCTTTACCCACTTCATACTACTAATCAAGACGAAAGAGGTCCATTTTCCCATCCATGCAATAAGAGGTATAAATCTGGCAGTTTCTCAACATCCCAGATGGCTAACTTGGGGGACTTTTTTTGTTCTATGGCATTAGATGTTCGAACATGAGGAGTACAATTGTCTCTCGTAGGCTTGCAAGTCATCAACAAACTTAGTAAATCTAGTTCCTAAGAGTATAGTTAGCCACATTGAGAGATTGTAAATGATAAATCACTATATCCTACAATGTTAAAATTTGATAACACTTAAATAGATCGTAGTAAATTTCAGACCCTTTTGGACTCGATTTGTTAGTGGAGTAGTTATATTATAAATTTAATTATCAACAAAAGTACAAATACACGCACATATAAACATTTCCATTAGTAAAATGTCAAAAAAAAACTGAATTTCTAAAGAGCTTGTTTTATAGCTGCGAAAAAAAGCAGCAGTTGTAACTGAAAAAAAATAACAGTAGCAACTACTACAAAAAGAAACCAACTGCATGCTTGTTTTAGCGTTAAAAGAAAATTCATTCAGTCTCCAAAACAATAACCCTTTTACCCAAGTTTGACTTTACAGTAAAAAACTTGATGTTACCAACAATTTCCTTCATTTAACAATTTTACCTAATTGCAATATAATTCATAACCCTGTCCTATTGGATGGAATAAAATAACAAAAATTTTTAATGTCTTTCCGAGAAGCAATTTTCAAATTTTAGTAAACAAGGGAACAACGACAAATAACTAAATAAACTTGACCTCCGGATAAATTAGAGGAATACTCTCCAGTTGTATTGCCATCACAATTTCATTAGTAAACCAAGAATAGTTTCCCATTCCACGGTTATTTCTAGTAGCAAGCATTGTGCGCATAGTTACAAAATGTGGAGTTTGTTGAGAGAGACAAATGTAATAGTACATAGCTTATGAACAGTCCACAATAAATGTAAACACAAAAAGAAATCCCAGTGAAAAAAAGAAAAAATATAGCTATTTGATACTCTAACTTGGAACATACCTTTGAAATCACAGCTTGTATGTGAGAGCAACTCTCTATGAACTGATGAATCCCAACAAGTTTGGGGTTGTCCTCAATAAGTTGTATCTACAAATTAAGATATATTAATTCTGGTAAGTTTAATAACAAAAAATCAAATAAAAAAGTAAATGAACAATAAACTGACACAAAATATTACAAATTAGACCATGCACTCTAAAAATGTAGTATGTGATTATTAGGATTTGAAGATACATAAATAGACACAATTGCATGGGAAGATTGCCAAGAGCTTCAGAAAATAAAACAACTGATCTATTGTCGATGTCCTTGCAAGCCATGTATATTAGACTTCTTTAATATGTTCTATTTTCTCTATTACATTGCTCAATTGAATGAAGAAATTATATAATCTGAAAAATTATTTCATTCTAAGCTTCGGTATTATGGCTTTAAAACAATGTTCACATCAAATAGTTTCTTTGCAAGGACATGAGATCTTATGGAATAGTGTAATCAAAATAATCATCCACTTAACTTACTATTGCTGGCATAGTGTAAAAATGGAGATATGCCTTCAAAATTGGCCGACAAAGAGAAATTCCCAACCAAACTTTCCTCCATAAATTTAGGTGAAAAAATATAGATGACTTATGTTGCTGCAAAATATACTAGAATTTCAGATAGATACAATAAGTTTTCAGATAGATACAATAAGGCAATATCACTAGATGAGAACCTTCTACTTAACCTCAAGAAACTACAGTTTTCTGGTCAGAATAACATCAAGGCAAGTAACATCTAGCATATTGGTATATGCCTTCAAAATTAGATTCTGAAAGAACAAAGTTTGACAACCAGAATTTTTCATGTGTAATTCTGAAAATGATTAATATTTAAACAATGTAAAATAAAATAAGTTATCTCTTTAACTTTTCTAATTGAAAGAATAAATAAAGTACTAGTACTCCGTGGAGATGCAGTGCAAAAGAATCTCATCTTTATTACTGCTTCTGGCAACTAAACAGTAATATTGATTAATCAATAATAGTACATATAGATGTAGGTCATCACTAATGTTGTCCGGTTGCACTTTCTTTGCTTACCACAAAAACAATGACATCTGTGGCCACCCACTGTTTTTGGAACAAAAAGTTCAGGAAAATCTTTCCAATTATGGTACAATTAGTTTCTTTTTTGTAGGTATCAATTTCGAATTTCTTTTAAATATTACATTGCCTTTATTCAAGATGTGATGGACCGAACAAATTTAAAATTATAATCAAATTCAAAAAGGGAACAAATTCTAATTCTGTAATGATCAAATTAAAGTTCATAATACGTATTTTTTTATCCTAATTAAAGACACCTAATATTTCTTCAAGAAGAGAAAAGCCAATTAAAAAATGGTGGGGATCAAAGAAAGGGAAGAATTAAAACAGGGCCTTAGAGGAAAAAAAAATTGTATAGACAGAGATATCAGCCGGCTCAGAGGTTGAGCATATATTTGTCTTTACAAAGAACAAAGTTTAATGCAAGCACTTCAACTGGATCTTATCAGAGGAACAGTGAGTGCTTTTATAATACAAAGCAATCTAAAATCAAGATGTAGAAGTACATTCTTGCACTTGTCTTCCGTTTTGCGAGATTAAGTCATCTAAGCAGGAAAAGGTAAGTTATTATCTGCACGAAACACCGTTGACTAAATAAAAGGCCATCCTCCCAACTACAATAGTAAGGAATTTCTCTACCTTCAACTACAAAGGTATGTTGAATAGGTAAAACACCAAAGACACCAACCAAACTTTCCTCCATAAATTTAGGTGAAAAACATATAGAATGTCGAGTTCAGTTAGGCAGTCCTCTTCGACTTCCCAGTTTCTATTTGTAAGATTATAAGGGACTAATATTACTTGGGTGGTAGAAATTGAAAAAAATAAACAAATGCAGTAACTTACTATTTACTAAAAGGTTTGATTCAATTAACCTTGATTCTGATATGCCACCCTTTTAAGCACACAAGAAAAAAAGTGTACCCAATAATCTTAAACATACTCAAGTGCAAAAGCATCTTCGTATAAATCACTACTTTGTGGTGGAGCCCGAGAATGTGAACTATGGAAATGTGGTCTGCTAAACAATGTCAGAAATTAGGAACTTTAATTCTTTTTTATCCTCAGTATTCCAAGCAGAATCATTTGCTGTCCCAACTCGTAAGCAGAATCGTTTGTATTGGAGCAACAGTCAAGCAAGAAATCCTAGGTTAAAAGGAACTAGCTAACATATAAAAGACTGGTTCAAATCGTTAGAGAGAGAGAGAGAGAGAGATTTGATCAGGAACAAAAAACAGCTGGGGCGTAGTTCAATCTAGAAGAAGAAAAACAGTAACTTAGGAGATGCTCGAGGGGGAGGGGGGGAAAAGCAACAATAACAACAGAATTTTTAAGAGCAAACTATAAAAACCAAAAAGCAAAGCAGAGCCCATAAAAAAGTACGAAAGAAAGAACAGATTAATGTACTAAGCAAGAGCAAAAAACTTTAGTATATCTGCTAAAATTTCATGTCTTCTCTGTTAAATTTCAAAAAGAAGGGGAAAAAAAACCTAAGAAATAAGAATGCATACCTGATAAAAAAGCAATGGAATCATAATATTGAGGAAAAGGAGACAACAAAAACGATAAAAAAAATCATAAATAGATGCGACCCTTACAAACTACAGATTTTATATTAAATGCAAATTAGAAAACTGGTAATCCAAATTTAACAAATAAAAACTGCATCTAAAGTTTTCTTCCGGGGGTGGAGGTTGACAGCTTACAGATTTAAAATTGCAAACTTTCTCCTTACTTTTCTACGAAATGAAACTCGAACCAAGAGCATGAAAGAGAGACTGTTATTTCCAGATTCCTGCAGAAAAATGGGCAGCAAGAGAAAAGACAAAAACGTGAGTGAATGATATGGATACCGAGTCGGTGGGTGGTCACCAAAAAAATGAGAAGTTTATGAACGAAAAAAAATACTTATCAAGCCTTACTCAATGTAATGGAGAGCACCAATGGGGAAGAGAAGGCATGGAAGTGGCTAGTTGAGGGGGGCGGCGAGGAGCAGGCTGGCTGGCCGACGGGCAAACGGCGAGGAGTGGAACAGGGGAGGTGGCGGCAGTTGTTTTGGGAATGGGAGGAAGAGCAGGGCTGTCTTTTGGGGGTGAGACTAATTGATTTGGGGATGAGAACCGAAAGTAGGGCTGTCTTTCTTTTTTTTTTTTCTTGTATTTTCTTTTATTTTTTATTAACAAATATACTAATGTGATGTTAATTTACAAAATTATCCTTTATTTATTTAATATTCAAGCATCTTATGTGCGTAATTTTATAAATAAAAATGGATAAAATTGTAATTACTTATATAATATTAAATATATGTGTGTATAAATGATGTGGCATTTTTTTCCACATCATCATGCTTATAATGAATGCTACAGTTATCTTTACCCACACATATATGACATTTATACTTATGTGTGGGTAATATGGCCAACAAAAAGGCCGACATCAGCATTTCAAAAAAAATTTGAAAATGCCACCAATTCTCAATTTGGAGGAAAATTTTCCCACCCAATTCATGTGTAACTATTAACCTTTACCTACACTTAATGCAAAACAAAAAAAAGCCATCTCAGCATTTAAAAATTTGGAAAAACCCGCCAAATCCTCAATATTCGGAGGGAAATTATCTCATCCAATTCATTTGTAACTATTGACTTTTACCTACACTTAATCTGAATTAAAAAATGCCACATCAGCAATAAAAAATTTCAAAAATGCCGCCATTTCACAAGATTTGGCAAGGAAATTTTCCCACCAAATTCATATGTAACTATACATTTTTACCTACACATAATAAATGCCTAATATATAGTAATTAATCATATTAGATTTACCCACACATATGGAATAAATGTGTAGCTAATCACCCACACATATTATGTGTAGCAATTTTATGTGTGGGTAAAAACTAAATTTCCTGTAGTGGGAGAATTCCATACATTTGCTAATACATTGAAGAACATATGAAGTCAAAATGTATTACAACAAATAAAAGGATTTAAAACAATCAGAAAGGCGAGGAATAAAAAAAAGACAAACATTAAATCAACCACTAAAGAACATTGCTTTACTAAACAAAAAATTCACAAAGTTAGTATTTGTACTAATTCTTCATCAAATGTTAGCTACAAGTTCATTATGCAATTCAAGTTTAAGAATATAAATAAGTTACAATTTGTATTATGGAGTTAAGCATTGAGGAAAATGTCTTGCTAACACTGATTTTTTAAGAAATTAATGATGAAGCAGAATGTTCAAGACTTTTCACAAGATTTGCTCTTTATACCAACTAATATTGTCTTTTGAAAACAAGTTAACTAACCTGGAATTTTTTATTACAGTCTTAAGCTAATTAACTCATGTTAATTAGCATTATTGAAACATTTTAACACAGCCAAGATCTCACTTGCTTTACATTGTTCTCAAAAAATTTATGATAAATATTTATGTTACGTTACAAAAATTTACAGCATCTGTACTATTGATTAAAAATAAAAAACTAAGAAAATGATAGTATTTACATTTAATTTTTGAATCAATATTTAAAGCATAATAAGTATTGAATAATAAATTTTAAAAGAACGAAATATAAATAGTAATTTACAAAAAGTAAAATTTCCTTGGCAACTCCCACAACGAACACAAAATTTTACTAGTAAAAGTAAAATTTTCTAACTTTATAGAAAGAATAAATAGATTGATGGGGGGAGAGAGAGATAGAGGAATATGCTTTTAAAAAAAATTCACAGAACTTTTAGTTTTCTAATAGGTTATATTTCTCAAAATTTACATATGCTTTAATTAAAGACTAACAAGTGTTCAAATCAATTACATATGAAAAAATGACCCTATTTTTAGAAATTGCTCTACTATATTCACATATCATAATGCTTGTGAGAGTTGCAGAAGTATTTGACTTTCTGTTTGGGAGAATGGAAGAGAAACCTGTTGGATCACTATCGTCTGTCTGCCTATGTTAGTTACTTCTTTTCAATTAAACAAAAAAAGGAATTTACAAGAAAAACCTATAATAGCATAAAAGAACTCTCTGTTTCTATTCAAAACTGCAATGTTTTGTATCAGGAACTCTATGAAAACACTAACGCAGAAGAATATAAAGATGAGCTAACTGAAGAAGCAATTGATTACATACTAAGAGAGCTTAAGACTGATGGTGAAGAAGATAGTGCTTTTTACTCTATGAAATAAGAACAAATAAATGCATGAGGGGAGTGATATTATAAAAGATCTCCTAATGGTTCTACTGTTTTTAAACTTTTGAAGAAGCTTCTCTAAAAGCTTACACCATGTTTGAGCAAAAATTAAAATGTACCGTATTATCTCAATACCGCAATGCCGCCTGGTAACTTTAGAACAAGAGGGATGGTTTCAAAACGTGTTACAATGTCATTTTTTTAATGTTTAATTTCTCTCTACCATAATTAGATAATCCACTAAGTTAAATTTACCCACTCATAATTGATGTATAATAATCCACAAACTAACCACTAGAATAAAATAATAAAATTCTTGTTATTGATTGCATTTTGCATTAACGTAATCAATTTACTACAATGTAACAGATTTTTCTAATTGTATTTTGCGTTAATGCAATCAATCCATTAAGCACTTAACAGTTGTCTAATTTCGCAAGAGGAAATTAGAAGAATATAGAATTGCTAACAACTTTTCTACAACCCACATATATGGTATTTATATGATGGTTATATATATATATATATATATATATATATATATATATATAACATATATATATACATATATATATATTAAAATAACAGAAAATCACAAATTAACAATTGTCCTTTGTCATATCAGATATAGTAGTAACATCTAACATCCAAAATTTCTACATATTCTGCATTAAAACAGATTAAAAAGACCCAAAACATAAACCAACTCAGTCCTATCAAAAGACCAACCCCACTTGAGCAAACTGAACACTAAATCACTTCTTTTGGTCCTTCTCTTCCAATAAACTTTCAAGTTCACCAACGTTAGGAATAATCATCCTAAGTATCCCATCCTTCATCTCAGATTTAACCTCCTCAATGTTATAAACTTCAGGGTTAAATTCTAAGACTTCCACCATAAATCTTGCCACAATCTTCATTTTCATATTCAATCTCTCCTTTCCCAGCAAAAAACACAGTATTATTCTCCACCTGAACTTTATGCCCATCTCGAGCAATCCCAGGCAGGGTAACTCTCACGAGTATACCATCTTTCAATTCATCTACTACAACCACGTGTTTTGGGCAGTCTAATTGAAATGGATTCTCCATCTTGAACTTCTGTGGTGACTCTTTAATTACGAGAGGGGGGAGGGCTATAAAGTATTCATAACTCTATTCAATGAGACACCTGTAGGACTAGAAATCAAGATGACACATTTTGATATATGCATTAGAAAAATAAAACACAAAACATAGGCTTGTTTTCAAAATCTCATCTTTAGTGAACGCTAGAAAAATGAAACTGGTTTATCTTTGAGTTTCAATGGAAAATGTGTGTCAGTATTAGAGTTATGTCCCGCGTCCCGCGTCAAAAAAAGTGACATGCTTGATTAATTGATAACAATTTAACAGTTGGCTATTAATGAATTGGTCTAATATAATATGTTAAATATGTGATTTGTGCTTAAAAGTTTTTGTATTATGAGTGTGCTAGGATCTTGCACATTATCCTAATAATTTCTTCCAAGTTGAAACAGGCCTTGACCTAGCAACCCATTGTACTTGCCCATTGCATTATGAGTGTGAAGACGATATTACACATTGTCCTAATAAATTCTTACAAGTTGCGACAGGCGTTGACCTAGTAACTCACTACGCAGCGTCCCAATCATTTCTTACAAGTTGCTATAGGCCTTGTCTTAGTGATTCAGTGCAGGCCTCAGTACCAACCACAAGTGTTTAACCACCTTATTCATGACATTAACAAAGATCATTAGGGCAATAGAACATTTCAACTCGAGAGGCAAAACAAGGACTAGTTTATTTCTGATCATTGATTATTTTTACAGCAAATTATCGTATAAAAAGCTCTTAAAATAATTGGTTTTGATATTTCATGAAAAAAAAAACAACTTTCTTATTTCAAACATTAATTCACCAATACAAAAACAATTAATCCGTTGATATATATATGATATCATAATACATAATTTTGAGCTTGTAAAGCATGAGAATCGAAGAAACATAAAGGTTAAATAGAGATGAAAAATAAGTCTGGACGATTAACACTAATGAAGTGATAGAAATAATTGCTGGCTATTAAAAACTTTGGAAACCCATATTTTGTTGCTTTGCTTCCCACACTTGGGCTTAAAAGTTTGAAATTTCACTTATAATTTAAAGAAAACTAATTTTCATATATAATTCCTAAGCTTTTTCATTAAAGGAAATGCCTAACGAAACATAAAATGGATTAAAATTGATTAAGTCCAAATTTTATGATTTGAGTAAAAAGCATACTCAGAACTAAGTTGGCCTATATTTGTCTACAAAGCCACAAATGCGTGAGTGCAAATCCAATACTTAAATCTCATTGGTATGACTTCACTAGTTCTAATTTTCCAAAAGCATAGCTATGTACATTGTACTCAATTGAATGTAACTTGATATAATTAAATACCTATATTTATTTCCAAAACAAAAGATTTGTCAATTGCTCCTGAACTTAAATAATAGGTCCATTCTAGCCTACGTAGATACATGTGTGAATTTACAGACATATCGTTAAGCCTGTGAATTCATGAACTTGCATTTATTGTTCGAAACTGAAAGGAAGTTAAGCAACTTGTTGGTCCATAAATAGGATGTAAGCAAGCAAAGCAACTTGTTGCTCCATAAATATATCGGCCTAAGTTATTTAAGAAGAGTCGCTCACATTTGAGAAAGTAACAAGTGTAAGATGGCGTCAATCTCCATTCACCAAAATCATGGTGAGTCAAAAGTACAATATAAGTCTCCTAACCCAAATTTGGCTGCCCTCGTTTGTGGACAAAAATTCTGTACACTATTTCAATTATTGGCTGCACACAATTTGGTGGGAATTGATAGCAGTGTCACTTGACTTGTCATAAGCGTGTATGAAAATGAAACTATAATAAAACGCTATGATTCGACCAATTGATGTACTCATAACAGATCTCAACCATGCCAAAATGAGACTTTTTGTGGGAAATAACCAATAAGCTCAAAAGTCTTCCTTTAATTACATTAGGCCTAGAGCTAGCTGACTATCTCAGGTTCAAGATCGTGTTCATTTAATAAATAAACAAGCTTGAATTCGGCTCGAATTATTAAATAAGTGAAAGTTTGTGCTCGAGTTCAAATCGTTAAATAAAAATAATAGGATTTAAATCAAGAACGAGTTCAACTCGTTTAACACAAACAAATTGAGTTTGATTAAGTTCTAGTTTGTTTATACAAACAAACTAAGCTCGATTGAGTTCAAATATTTTATGTTCTATATGTTATAGTCACCTAGTTTTTTAATTAAATACAATAATATTAACAAACTACATTCATTTACTTCCTAATTTAAGTAACATAAAATGAGGTACGAATTAGAGTGTTTGGGAAATAACCTAAATGTGCAAAGACATTAATACTCATGTTCACGAATGTCAGACAAGTATTAGCGAACAATATTCATGTTCACTCATTTAATAAACAAGTTAAGTTTCTTGTTCAAGTTATGCTTTATTTAGTCTATCGAAACAAATCGAACTCGAACTTTTACAAGTTAAGTCGAGTTATGTTTGTGGACAACTCGATTCGATTAACTACTCTCTAATTAGGCTACAAGTTTGAACAGTCCTAGACAGAGTGAGTTGTCCGTAATTTGATTGCTTTGATGAAAGAACTAAAGGCAAAATAAAGAGCCGTATTATGAATTTTCCATTTTTTCTGTAATTTTATTCATAGAGAGAAAATATAGGAAGATGATTAAAAGTGTTCAAATTTCCTTGTCAACCTTTCTATTTACTTGAATTAAAAGTTCAAAAACCTTTGGGTGAATGATTAGTAGCTTAGTAGGTCAACTTAAATCAATCACAATTATAGAATTTACTCAAAAAAAGCCGGCTCTTTCTATAATTTTTATCTAGATTTTTTGAGGTTAGGAGAAAGATTACAAAACTTATATGTAATATTCTGAGAAGTTGACCACACAAAAAGCTCTCTTCACAACTAGTAAGAAAATACTCAGCTTCTTCCCATTAGAGCTCCAAGGTACCAAGGGGTCGCATGACCCAAGAGAGTTCGGACAACTGCACTTGTTTTAACATCGCATTTCATCATTGATTCAATTCCCAATATTCATATCGTCTTTGCCTGCAGGATTAGAGATTTCATAGCTTTTTGCATGACCCTTCAAAATATACGAAGGTTTTACTCACCTTTCTTTCTGCCAAAAATAAAAGCGTCTAGTGATTCTTGTATATTAAGTTCATACAAGAATTAGTTATAAACACAACTCATGATCACTCTTAAATTCTATTCATTCAATTTTTACTTTCTTCCGGTTTGATCTCATATTTCTTTGGTAAAATTAAAGAAGATAATGCTACAAGGACTAGGCATCAATGCTTTATTTATTTATTTATTTATTTATTGCCAATCGTCAAAAGTATTATATCATATTCCTTAACCTACTCTATTGGAGGTGGAGGCCTAACTAAGGCCTAGAGGAAATTGATAGGACTAAACCAGCACTGGATCAATCAGATGCATTATGTACCCATTTAAATTTTTTATGAAAGATAGAGTTCAAACTCTTGAGCTCCTACTCTACTTAGGTTTAAAGTCTTTATGGTGGCAAACCCGATCAAGTTATGTTAGTTGAGGCATCAATGCTTTGTTGTAGGGCCTGCTTTTGAGCAGATGACTGAAAGGGTATGTCCCACGGGTAATGGGGCCTAGTCTCAGCGGGTTTTTTATGGACCAGTCTACAATAGAACTGGTTTTTATTCTTTACGTATAGGTATCACATATTCCTTGAGCTTTCTTTCCACCCCCATCAAAAGTTCCTAGGTCACTAACTTAAGCATAAAAGAGGCTGATCCTTACAGCTGATCTCATCCTTGTCAAATACAAAGAAATTTGCTACCTTAAAAAGCTGTTGATTAAAACTGATGGAACAAAGCTTGGCCTTGGCGGAAGCTGCTCAGACAGGAGATATTGAAGCCTTGTACGCATTGCTCCGTCAGAATCCATATCTTCTGGAGGACATCGACAAAATACCATTTGTTGATACACCTTTACATACAGCTGCATCTGCTGGTTGCACTCATTTTGCCATTGAAATCCTAAGATTAAAACCTTCATTTGCTAAGAAACTCAACCCGGATGGTTATAGTCCGATCGATTTGGCACTGACTAGTAGACAAACTCAGACGGTTACGCAGCTCATCCGTCACGATCCTGAGCTCATCCGTGTCAAAAGCAAAGAAGGATTTACCCCTTTACACTATGTAACAGAAATGGATGACGCTGATCTTTTAGCCGAGTTTCTTGTTAGGTGCCCAGAATCGATCGAAGATTTGACGATTCGAGGAGAGAATGCGGCTCATATTGCTGTGAGATATAGAAAAATGAGAGCTTTCAAGGTGCTATTAGGTTGGCTTTTCGAAGCTGATCTGGAACAAATCTTGAATTCACAAGATG
>JAMWEH010000130.1:0-26119 GCA_024721245.1 Mitragyna speciosa
TGAGAAGTGGAAAGGAGCCTGTGTGTTGGGCTGGGGTTGTGGGTTGGGTTGTAGAAGATTGTATTCTTGCAAGAGCACAAAACAGGTTGAGCCTGATACATGTTTTCTTCCTCCACTCGCACAAAACCCGTCTAGAAAGCCGTGTGTTTATATTTTTCTTCAAAAAAATCTCAAAAAATAACAAAAAAGTGTGTTAAATTTAGCACTTAAATTCCTGAAGTTAACGATGTTTCTATAAATAATTGCTATAAAAAAGCAAGCAATTTATTGCATAAGTTCACATAATATACATAAAGTCCATAAACTTTTAATGGCACCACAAAGATATAAACCTAATGATCTGGAAACCTCATTCAATTATTAGCAAGTGAATAAGGATGAATAAGTGAAAAAGGATTTGCTTAATCACCAAAAAAAAAAAAAGACAAACAAACAAACAAACAAGTAAAGTGATTATGGTAATGAAAGTAAAAGAATAATAACAAATTAAGTAATTAAACACATAAGAGTGGTTGATGTTAGTAACAATATAAAGAAAATTAAATTTTCACCGTGAGGAAGGTTCTTTTTTGATGATACATCAGAATGCTAAAAAAGAATTTGAGAAACAAACCAATAACACCTTACTAAAGTTTTGCGAAATGACTACTTGAGATAGTTAATAATAAATGGGAATAAATCCTAGGTTTCCAGTGATTTTTGTTTTTCTTTGATAACATGAAGCAACAAAAACTTGAATTCACTATTTGTTGATAATTTTAAACAAGTACGAGTCATACTGAAGGAAGTAATAAGTTAAAAAAAAAAATTTTTGTTATAATTAGTCACTTCCAAGGCGTTCAATTTGATTATAATCTATGACACTCAATTTGTCTTTTGAATCCATTTTGCTATATGTGAAGCTGAAAATAGATTTATCTTTCTAAAAACAAAAAAAAAAAAAAAAAAAAAAAGAGAGAGAGAGAGGATACAGTAGCATATATACCGTATATGCGCCTTCTGGAAAAACAAACCCTTCACCATAAATCCCAATTGCAGATACAGAGCGGGCTATCCCTTTGCATCTCCGGGCACCTGCCGGCGGCGGAAACAGCTCGCGCATTTATAATAACGCGTCGGAAAAGTGAAGAACCCATCTTACCATATACAAAGGAGCGCCGTCTCGAACTCTTTTTTCCGAAGTATAGAAACCCTAATCAACCGATCGAGTTGATAATTTATTAATTTAATCTGGGCAGCGTAGCGGCCGGATTGGATGAGAATAAGAGATGCCTCCCAAGCAGCAATCGAAAGCCGATTTAGCCAAGAAGCAGAAGATAGTCGAGGACAAGACCTTCGGTCTCAAGAACAAAAACAAGTCCAAAAATGTCCAGAAATACGTCCAGTCCCTCAAGCAGTCCGTGCAGCCCAAACCTGACTCGACCAAAACCAACGCCAAGGTTATTCTCCTTATCACCCTCTCAATGTTTTTTTTTATGCCAATTAGCTATATTTAGTTTATAATCAGCTTTGATTCTCAATTAATAACAGAAAATTTGTTTTCTTTTATGCCAATTAGCCATATTTAGTTTATAATCAACTCTGATTTTTAAGCGATAACAGAAAAAGAAGGAAGAAGAGAAGGCTAAAGAGAAGGAGCTGAATGAATTATTCAAAGTTGCCGTCAGTCAGCCCAAAGTCCCTGTTGGTAATTAGATCAAAATTTTCTTTTCCCTTTATGTTGATTCTAAGCTTCGTGTACTGAAAGTATCTGTGTGAAATTTTTGTCGCTAGCTGTAAATACCTGCGGTAACAGATTAATGCATAAAAGAAGGGCCTTTTTTGGGGTGGGGAATCCTTCATGTTTGCGCTGGAAATTGATTTTTGAATCATATAATGTGAGGGAATTTTTTTGGGATCTCATGTAGGTGTTGATCCAAAATCAATATTGTGCGAGCATTTTAAGGTGGGGCAGTGCGCCAAGGGTTTTAAATGCAAGTTCTCTCATGATTTGAATGTTCAAAGGAAGGGAGAGAAGATTGATATCTACAGCGACAAACGTGATCAAGGTTATTTGCGGGAAAACTTATCTTTTTACCTACTGTTTAAATGTTCTGTTGTAACCCTGACTTCTTTCTCTTGGTGGGATTTTGATGTGTTTGTTTGTGCTTTGGATTGGGTATAAAGAGAAAGAGAAAGAAAACATGGAGGATTGGGATCAGGAGACATTGGAGCAGGTTGTGGCATCGAAAAGTAACGAGTATCAGAAGAATAAGCCAACTGATATAGTAAGTCATTTTGTTCATTGATTACAGTAATTTATTCAGTATTTTTCATCTGAAAAATGATCTGAACTAGAATTAGACATCATTACTTTCATATACTTTGATTTTGTGTTATTCATGTGGAATTATGTTGAAAGTCAATCTTTCAAATTCATAAGTAGTATCAGAGGTGATTGCCACTCATTGATAATTTATTGATATGGTGGAATGTCATTTATGTAAAAGTTTTCACAAATGGAATGTTCACTAGCAATGTCTCATTGTTTTGTTGTGAAAGGGTTTTAACGTCTCATTTATTACATTTGATTGTTTTGCCTTTGAATAGATAAATTCGGTGATAACTTTGACTATCTTGTCTCTTGACAAATGGATGACTCAACATTGCTTTGAAAGGAAAGCTTGGAAACACTGACGATATCATTATGTGCTTGACAATACTTTGATTAATGAATAGAGTTGGGTGAGGATATCTTTTATCCTCAAAAAAGTCAAAGGTTGTTTAGAAACATGGATCATGCTAGATAAAGGCATTGTTTTACACATGTCAAAGCTTTGCAACTAATAAAAATGGAAGATGTGAATGGTAGCTAGATATATTCCTCAGCTGTTCTAGGATTCTGCTGGTTGAAACCGGCAAACTCTCTGTCGTTTGAACAGTCTTCGAGCAGGAAAATGACTTTTCGAATTTGCACACTAGAGGTGCTGGTGTATGCAAATCTATATAGATGTTTAATGCTTATTTGGCAAGTTAAGTATTGGTTTTCCCAAGAGTATCTGGTGCTGAACTTTGAATTCTTATTAACGATGATGATACTTGAAGTTGCAACGTTCTTCATTCTGTCAAGCAATACAGTTTGAATAATTTTTTAAAAAGAACGGAAGAAAAAAAAAATTATATCGTGATTTCAGGCATTATTCAGTTATCTTTAAATATACGGTGATCTGGAGGAGTAAATTATTCCTTGATGTAAGTAAGCATATCTCCAGAGTTCCTAAAATGCTGAGAAAACATGTTTTTTGTTATGCCTTGGAAATATTCTTTTCTACCCTTTTCCATGTTTCTTTCCAGTTTGGTTTTCTTGTGCTTGAAGGACATATGGAACAGCAGATTGTAATAGTTTAGTTTACTTGTGGCTGAATTATTTGCAGGTGTGTAAATACTTTTTGGAAGCAGTGGAGAAAAAGCAATATGGTTGGTTTTGGGTTTATCCAAATGGCGGTAAAGACTTGCCATTACAGGCATGCACTTCCTCCTGGATATGTTCTGAAATCACAGATGAAGGCTTTGATTGAGGAAGAAACTGAAAAGATTTCTATTGAAGAGGAGATAGAGGATCAGGTAACGTGGAAAAATTTTAGTGCTACTTTGACTGTCCTACGTTGCATGTTGCTGTTTCGGTTTGAAGCTCTTATTGCTAAGAAGGGTGTTTATTTCATAATCAGCGTACAAAAGTAGCGACTACAACACCTATGACTCCTGAGCTTTTCATGCGATGGAAGAAAAAAAAGATGGAAGAAAGAGATGCTGGCTTAGCTGCTCAGAGGGCAGAGAGGGCTAAAAATGATCGTATGAGGTGTCATTCTTGGTTCTCTCTTTTTGTCAGTCCTTGTTGCTTGTGTGGGTGGACAAACCCTATAGGTGTGATTGCCATTAAGTATTTGCTGAATATTCGATTTCCAATGCTGCAGTGGTCGTGAGCTGTTCTTGTCAGATGCTAGTTTGTTTGTGGATGATGCTGAAGCCTATGACCAATACCAGAGACAAGAAGAGCCAGATGTTCCTGAACAAAAGGTGCCTCTTCTGTCTCATACATGCCACCTCATATTTGATTCTGCTTGATAATGGTTTTCTCTTGTTGGGTTTTTTGGAACTTAGATTGTTTGACAATTGACACCACCCCCCCCCCCCCCCCCAAAAAAAAAAAAACAACCATCCAGCGTCCCCCCGAGGGGGGCGTGTGTGTGGGTGGTTTGACTGGTAGCAGTGAAAAAGGGCAGACTCTTATATCTGCAATTTAAAGGAAACAAATTAATGTATATGCATATCAATGAGTTTGTGGGCTGTGTTGTGTATACAACATGCTGATATGTTTTGTTAATTGAAATGAGAAAAAGAATTGGGAAAGGAAGGGTATTGGAGTTTAATTGTTAAGTGGATTGTTTATTGAGTATGAGTTGGTGAGATCCAATTATTAACTTTTTACTGGAGATTTTTTAAAAAAATATTTTGTTCTATCGAGGCAATTTAGGAGAAAAAGCATTGCATTATATGCTGTAATCCTACTCTAGGTTTAATGTTTAATAAGATTTTATCCTTGATTATGTCAATTTGTTAACTGTGGATTGTGAATAACTACTGCTGTATACTGGTTTAGTAGGACCAGTTTGCCAGCTCCAAACCTACAATTAGACATCTTTATTCTCTTTCAAGTATCTGTCTTACTCTATCCAGACAAGCAGTTTTTTCTGATCTTTCTTTACTGTTGACCCGACCCAGAAAGTTAATTATTCTTGGTTATGATAATAAAGATGGTTTAAGCTTTTTGAGCTTAATTTTGGCTGGAGGAATTAAAAACAATGAAAGATGTACTCTGTTGTATAGTTGTTTGTTCAAAATGTCATATGGTTGCACTTGCTGATCAGTATGATTTTGCATTCCAGGTTGACAAAGATTCTGCTACGGGTGGACCAAGTTCTTCAACTTCTGTTGCTGCTCAAGCGACCGAAGTACTTTGTGATAATGATGTGGATGACGATGATGATGACGACTTGGATGTGGATGAGCTAAATGAACTGGAAGCAAGTTTATCGAGAGCATCACTTCAAATCAATGAACCAAGCGACACCGTGTGATCTTGGTAAGATGCAGAATCCCGGTCTTATACAATTCTAGGTTTCAGCTTCTTACACTCGAAATGGAGTGAACGTAATCATGTCCGCCTTTTTCAAATCGGTTTGGAAGAGCATTGATCGCGTCCATAGACGTTGCTAGGTGCCACGCCTATATAAAGCCAAAAGGCTTTCATATTACGCTGGATGTGGCTTTTACGCAGTCTATTCCCTTTTCCCTATTGCTGTTCAATGTATTTTTCTCACCTTTTTCTCAAACATGAATATTTTTGTATGACCAAGATGGATTGGGCCTTGGGTTATTATGTCCTTGCCTTCTCTGGGAAACCGGAACTGTGCTTCCATCGAGAGGGGTTTAGAACTGTGACGGTTGATATCATTTTTTAATTCAAAGAGAATTAGAAATATGAGAGACAGACACAGTCGTTTTGCGGTGAAAAGCTTTAAAAGATAAATAAATAACATTTTACAAAACATTCTGTTTGCGAAGAAAATGTGTGAAATGTTGACCCGACCACTAGAAGTGGGTACTCATGGTGAATGGTACTTGGCTTGTATATGTTTGGATTTTAGTTTTCTGAGAGTTGGCATTGCCAAGTACACGCTCGGATATGGTGTGCTCAAAGACTTTTCATCTTGGTCTGCCACTGTGGGAGCATTTTGCGAATTTTAGGTCGTTGAATGCAGAAGTCAACGACATTTTATAGTGCAGCACTGCCAAAGGGGAGATGTTATACCCGTACAAAAAAGGAAAAAGAAAATTGCCCTTCAAGTGGTAGACGAGAAGTCTTGAAATAAATTCGACAGATGTCTCTCAATCACTCCTCACCAAAACATATTACCTCAGTAATTTTTACACGAGACGGGAGCTGAACAGGAAATACTTAGATGAATTCGGTTCACGGAATAATTTCGTGGACTTTTTAGTTCAAAAATTGTCACGTCATTCATGATCCTACTGTATTAATGTGTTGGCTGCTTCTGAATTAAGGGGTTCACGGGACTATTTTGTGGAATTGGGTCCATCTAAGTATTTCTCGGAGCTAAACCATATCGGGTAAGTATAGGAAGATTGCATGTCGCAGCATTCTCGATTCAACTGCACATACAATTTCTTATTGAGTTTAATTTCAAATTACACCTTGTAATTTTTTTTTATCAACTATTTCTATTACAATGTATGTTGTCTCACATAAGTTCAGTGATATTCTCAGTAATGTGCTGTTTATGATACCAAATTGTTTTATCACACACAATTGGGGGTGTGACTCCTCGATTCTTAATCTAACCTTTTTAAACCCCTTCTCCTCTTAAATGCCAAGGTCGAGGTTTGAACCTTCTGACCTTGGCACGGGGAAGGCTTTAATATTAAGTAAGTAGCAAATTATCCCTCTACGTTTAGAAAACACACAAGTTGGCCCTACCTGAGGAAGAAATTATCCCCTCATGTATAATTCACCTTTATGAGGATAAATTTACCCTCATACTTTTTTAAATATTGCTATTCTTGTTAATTTGTTATGTTGAAACAAAATAAGGTTATTACGTAGCCACTAGAGCTTGCTCTAATAGTCAGGGGAATGCTCCCATACCAAGGTTGGGGGTTCAAACCTCAGTTTTGGCATTTAGGAGGGGGTAAAAATGGTAGATTTAGGATTGGATAGCCCTATCTCTAATTATATATGGCAAAAACAGTCTAAAGTCATACCCAACATATTATTGGGAGTCTCACCCCACTTGTGTGAAACAACATACATTATAATACAAATAGTTGATAAAAAAAAAAAGGTAATTACTCTATACTAATATTTTTATTGCACTCTTATATAAAAAAAAAATCAAAATCATGACTTTAAAACTGTAAAAATTTTCATCACAAAATATTCTTATTACTTGTATTGAAGATGGAGGAAAGTATGAAAAGATACATGAATTGTTTTTAGTACATGATGTACAACGAACAGCTTGTAAAGTGAAGATAAATTTGTGATTTTTGTAAAATATATTTAAAATAGAGCATCAAGAAATGTCAATAATGTCATTTCTATTAGTGACAAAAGTAAAAAAATGACAATTATAACTTGTGTTTCTAACCAAAACAATGCAAGAACAATTTCATCTAGTAACAAAAGTAGCAAATCTTTTTTTTTTTTTTTGGATTCATGTGTTTGAAAACCTTTATTTTTATTATCATTTTGTTCTACCTGCTCACAGGTGATACAAAATTTAGGTTTTAGCACAAAAAAATTAAAAATTATCATAGCATTGTGTATATAAGCTCACAAATGTCTTTTATCATTTTAAGGAGGTAATTTGTATATTTCTTAGATACATGGAGAATTTATCACTGATAGAGCATTACCAAATTGATCATTACAGAGGCATTTTGTGATGGGATAATTTCATGTAGCTCCCCTAAGGTTTGCCATAATTATATTCACCTCCCCTCCCTTTCAGGTTTTAAAAATTACACTTACGCCCCATGTGTTTATATTTTTATAACAAAACTAGTCTATTTTGATAATGTAACCCAAAAACACCAACTAAACACCTTAAAATATCTTTAATTACTTTTAAAGAGACAAACAAATTTTAAAAAATTAATTAATTAGTCATAAAAATATCAAAAGGATTTAAATTCTTACATTAAATTTTCAATCTACTCCAAATATACTTCTCTAAAACTCAATTATCTGACTAACCTAAATGAATTTACTTTACTAATCAAAATTTTACAAATAAATATATTAACAAGAAAAAAATGACCAATTTAAAAACTAATTAAGGATATTTTAAGGTGTTTGGTTAGTGTTTTTGAGTTACATTTTAATGGATTTATTTTGTTATAAAAATATAAACACAGGGGGTATAAAATAATTTTTAAAACTTGAAAAGAGTGAGTGCAATTATGACAAACCTCACGAGAAATATGCGAAATTATCCCTTTTGTGATTTAGCATTCTTACCATTACCAAATTGATCATTGATCGACCAGAATCCATAGCAGCGTCACTCTAGGCGGTCTTATCTTGTTACTTTAGTGGTCTTACCAGACAAGATAGCATACATTGGAGTTTACTCCTCAACAATTGCGACAAGTACAAGGGCCTAAACAATTGTCGGTTTCAATTATTTGAAACAATTGTACAAATGATAAGTGCTCTTTTTTCCTGGGTAAGGATCAAAGCATGGTGGTAAAGCAAATTTCACCAACATAGTTGACGAAATAATCAGAAAATGTTGTCGTAATTACAAAAAAAAAAAAATCACTTGAACTTTGCATGGAAAAAGTATATGGCCCTATTACTAGCGCTAATGTAATAGCATATCAACAATTATAGACTCCAATTGTCTCACCCTACTGGAGTTCAAAATCCGACCTTCTTGAAATTGTTTAAATTTTAGAATTCATAACAAATTGTGGTTATCGATAAATTTGATGCTGAAAATTCATCGCACCATCTATCTGTCAATTTTTTGACACTCTTACATAATTGCATCCTCTAATCTATTTTAATCAGTCGTATACTTTCTTTTTTTTTTTTTGACAATTGGGGGAAAGGGGAAAGGAAACTCATCCACTCAACTCCAATTGAAAGAAGGAATGGAAACTAAGTGTAAACTTAACCCCACAAATAATCAGTCGTATACTTAAAATGTCAAATTGATCTCCACGAGGGCCCTAGCATTTAACATAATGCAGTGGACGCTTGTGCAAAGTGCTGCCCAAATTACTCACCAAAGAAAAAGAGAAATTTGGTGGTTGCGTCATTGACGACAAAACAAAAAGATAAGTCTCCCACCGGTGCCTTTGTTTTCTGCTTTTCTTCCATCATCTGTCTCCAATGCCATCTCTAATGAATTTGACACATAGAATAACTGACCATACATGCGTGTAGATTTGTCCCTTCCTGAACTGAGCCTTCCTTTAAGATAAATTTAACTTGCGAGGACGATTTTTAACCCAGTCTTGAGTTATAGTGGCAACAGAGTCCAAGAGACCGCTTGATTTTCCACCAATATCTAGTTCCTTCTGTTTTCCGGTGCAAAGGATAAGGAGACATATATATATATATATATATATATATATATATATGCGCGCGCAGTAAGAATAGTGATCAATTGAGACACTTTTACGGTACACAATACAAAGTTTGTAAAGAATAAGTATAATTTTAACAACTTATGTAGACGTACCTATTTATATATTAAATTAACAACTCATGTGGTCCCACCCTCCTTATTTTTATTTAACTACTAGTTCATTGTATGGTACAAAACTGACTCAGCTTTGTATCCTATAAATTGGAATTGAAACATACCAGCTTGATCATTTATTTTTCAAAGAAAATACTTCCTTTCTTTTTCTGTTGACACTTGACTCGTCAATGCTCCCATTTTCATGCGTTTTTCTAAAAGAATGGCATTTAATCTTTAAGTAATGCCTCCCTCAATGTTGTAAGCATTGCATGTACACTACTTTTATTAATCCCTTCCTCGATGTTGTAAGCACTGCATGTACATTATAATATGCGCTTTATTTGGTGCACCGTCCTTATAACTACAGCGGTTCCAAGCTAACAAAACATATTTGTTGGTGAAAGTCATTTTAATTCTCAGAGGCTAGGACCATCACCACTGCCACATATGACCTAGAATTCAGATAATGTTGACAGCCATGTGACATGGGGGTGAGATTATTGAGATGTAATACTGCGAGTGACCACTCAAATAAGGTTTAATATATGGTACTGTCTAACAATAACAAAACGTAATTTTGATGTATCAACTTGTATCAAACACAAAGTTTTGGCATGCATAATTAAGATGCCAATGAATAATCCATAGTCCATAATGATTGCTGGATGACCGTGATGATTAAACGATAATAAGATTTGGAGACAGATTACATGAAAATATTAATGGGTTTAATTAGTATTTAGTAAACGTAACAGTATAACCTTGGTTATATGCATCAAAGTCCAACTGAATCCCGCATAAGAAAAGTAGTAAATTCAGATGTGGAAACTGCCAAGGAGTTTATGCCTGAGGGACAGAAATTTTTTCTGTTGTATTTCATATTGTTTTCCCGATGCCAACTTAGAAAAATTACGAATCCTCTGTATTTACTCGTGCAATCTGCGACTTTAATCACTGTAGATGATGGGACGAGGTAAACCGAGGAAGTGGGTTACTTTGTCAGAGCTTTCTAATTCTTTGCCGACAATATGCAATTATGCGGGCCCTTTTGTGTCCGATATTGTCAGCCATACTTCTGGAGGGAAAGTCAGCTAGAGGTGGTGATTTACTCATCTTTATTCCGCCACAAGGTAATCCCAGGAAGCTCGCAAAATTCCATGAAAGAAAGGAAATAGAAACCTAAAGACTTCCCACTAAAATGCCGCATAGATGAATTCCTGTAATTACCAATGCACAGGGAAAGCCAAAGAAGATACCGTTTCTCTTGTTTTTACCAGGTTGACAACAACCAGAAACTTTAGGATGGCTCACCCCAAGTTACACCACTTACAGGCAGGACACAGAATACATACGTGGTCTATTTAATTTGTGACATGCAAAAAGGGTAAAAAGAACTCCCAAAATGCAGTGAACAAGCTTGTCTGAATAGAAGATCATTGGTGATGCAACTGGGACCATAATCTGGTGAACTTTGATTAGTGGTACCACTGAAGTGGTTTATTACATATGAAGGGAGACGTTATCGGGCCTGATTATTTCCGACTAACATGCTAGCTAGACAGCAGAACCCAAGTTTCTAGCAATGGACAATCTTCGTCTCACATGAAATAGAAGCAATATCTCCTCTTGCTGCCTGCAACTGGCAAGAGCAGCAAGTCTTTCCTTCATTCATGCTCTTTTGCATTCCGAGTTACCTTCGAAAGCACTTTGTTCACCAAGTCCATCAAACAACAAAAAATCTTAACCTTAACCTGGCCTCGCTTTGGAGGGAGCTGAGCCTTCTTCTTCTTCTGGAAATTAGTAGGTTCTTCAGTAGGGGCCATTGCCGGTCAGCTTATCCTTGAAGAGATGAGGAGACACATGAAATGAGAAGGAATATAGAAATGCAGCAAAGACACATGCAGATGTGTATTCATAAAGCTTCAAACATCATGCAGGATAATAACACTCGAAGAAATCTGAGGAGAATTGTCTCTGAGAACAATAATAACTTGCTTGCTTTGAAGAAGTTTGAAGAAGAAACAACTTGGCAAAATACATAACCATGTGTATTTCTTTGTATGGTTTGGAAGCTCATCATAAAAAATGTCTTACAGTGACCTCCCCTAAATGTTATCATAGCTACAGAGACATCCTCTAAATTTTTTAAAATTACACTACGACCTCTATGAATATTAACACCAATTAAGTTTGCATGCTTTTCAGTTATAACTCCTATCAGTTGTCCTTGCATAGAGTATTAAGGTAAGAGTGATTAGCTCTATGTAAAATATACAGTGTGGCTAGCCATGAAACATACATACAGTTTCTTGGGCTCAAAACAAATGAATCAATATTGATATACTACAAACAAGAGAATGTGATAGGCGAGAGACAGGATTACTTAAACAAGCAATGCCCTCTCTAATTTACCCTTTCTGCACACTACAAGTGTACCTGAGACACCTGCTCTGCTTTCTAAAACTGCTCAACCCCAGAGGACTAATCAAACAAATATTTCATGAAAGGAAATTGGTATTTATAAGCAGTTATATTTCTTTACTGTATCAGGTCAATTTGTGACACTATGCATAAAGTTAAATGCACATGGATGCAATCTGTCAGGCTATCAATAACTTCCAAGTGACTCGCCACAAATTCACCAAAAGAGATGATAATATCTTTTGGCAATAATCATGTTTTTCCAAATCTAATGTGTAGTTATCATATGTTGACCTAAAAGAAACAAAAGGCATAGAGAATGAGTCACAGGTCACCTGAAAAGTGTCCCACATATGTTCCAGAGCAAAGCAAAGATCAATTGAATCTACTCCCTGCAAGACATTAATGTTTCCATGATAAGGATTTTGAAAGCTATGGCACTAAAATAAGCAGACAGCCGGGCCAAAATGTTGCCCCACAGTAAATAAGTAAACAAGAAAAAGGAACACAAAGCTATAACTGAAAAGGCCACGTATGCATAATAGGAAGAAAAATGATGTGAACAGACATTATCTTGTATTTCAGCTCTTAGATTTCATTCCAAGAAATGTTTCCTTTCCACCAACTAGCAGAACCAATTTCAGGAATAAGCACGAAATAACATATGAAAAGAAGATGGAAAACAAGTTAATTTACAGATATATATGCAATAAGCATGCGCAAGTAAGATGATATACAGGAGATTAACAACAGCTGGATCAGAAATAATTAATTTCAATAACAAAGCAATTATTTGCAGGAAAGTGGATGATGTATTCAACACCACCGTGGCATGTTAGATAATATGAGCTTGACCAATTGGTGATTTGATCCCCAACCCACAAATAGGAGGCAACAAAAGAAGATGAAGAATTATTTATTATTTCACAATGGTTAAGGTCACGCAGCTCTCGCATCGAACTTGAAAGGGAATGAGGAAGAAAAAATTCATGCAATGCTCACATTGAACTCAATAGGTGACAAGGAACAAACAATCACATTACAAACAAAAAATCATTCAAGTAATCCAAAAAGGTTCTCGGGGACATCCTGCTAACATCATCATGGAACAACATGAGCAACGAAACAACAAATTCTCCCAACAATCAAGCCCTTGGGAGAAGGCATCGTTTTCCTTCCAGTCTGGCAGACAGAGGTATTCATCATTTTCTGCCAATAATGGTCGCCACATATTTCACGCTTTCTATCAGGAAATTCCCAATGTAATAGACAGTAGGACCGATACACAAACAATTTGTCAGCCACAAAAAACAAGTGTGAAAAGGATCAATCAAAAGAGCGTAGAACCCTGAATGGCCATAAATGAACTCCTGAATACTGCAGATAATAAAAATCTATAAAGGGACAAGAAAGCATCAAGTTAAAATTTACATGACCCCTTTCCCGAGCTCATTTGCTTTACTAAATATGCATCATTATAGCACAAAGTTGTTTCTAAGTAGTAAAACAAAGTTTGGTTAATTCACTTGATTGGAGCAAGAATGATGTAGATCAAAAGAAATGTAATTATAACAATAGCCCCACCACGGCTGAAACTCCGACTGGCCCATAATATGAGGTTTGATATCTCTGTACTTTTTATTGGATCAACCTCCCTGGACATTGGATAGTCAATATGCCTAGGGTTTCAGCTCACATACTTGCCAGAGAACTGCAAAAAGGTTTTCTTCTTCCCTTGCTTCCTGAAACTTGAGCAGGCCTCATCCCAATCTGTTGAGAACTTGCCACCTATATAAAGAAAAAAAAATCTAAAAATCACTAATTCTACATGTACAAAGAGTAATCCTTCAATATTCAAAAGACAAAAAACTCCAGCACTTAGAAGAATATATAAGATTTTCTCCACAAACTTACGGATGAACTCTTCTCCTGTGAAACCATTAAATAAACTCTTTTGAAATCTTTATCAAAATGCATCTTCACTTTTCTTTTTCTTTTTTTTTTTTTGTTTTTAACATGACTAAACGTCGCAATCTTCTTATTTTTTAACTTTGGAAAAGCACCCTTTTCCCATACATTCTCCAAATATATACAGTAGGCACCTTAGCATTCTTCCCTGATAGTTCTTTACAAGTTCCCTTTACAACTATGAAAATCATTAGTTTCACCTCAACATGCAACTTGTCTATAAATGCTTAATTAAGAGCAAAAAAAATTGAAACATAACTTCGAAGAAATTGCTTTATATTATTTCTAAAGATGCCATCTGAAATAATTAAAACGTGAGGATTGCTTGTTCCAAGTCCACCAGCAAAATGAGTAATGCATATATGTAAATTACATCAAGACTTGATCAAGGGCATTCTGAATAGCCGAACTGAACTAAGCAAACTGATGCTTCGCTGTAACAAACAAGTAAAGCTTAAATCTTTGTGTACAAGAGCACTACGAAACCAGGGGATTGGCCATATACATGGTTTTCAGCCCCTCATATAAGCCCACTTGTACTCCGTATTCTTCCGTGAATTTGTACATAAGCTGATTTTGTAACGAAAATACCACCAATAAATTCTTCAAAATCATAGAATTTGTCAGGAATATGATGGAGTACCTCCGATTGCATCGCCGTTTTTGCTGTTGCCATTTTTGTTGGGGCTGTCGTTTGGAGTCTTTTCTTGCACAACATGGTTTGAAATTGAAAGCATTTGGGATTCTTGAATCAGGCTCTAAACTGTAGTGGTATGATTAAATGCTTTTAACTGCAAGTCGAATCCATTTGTATTTTTTTCGTTTTTGCCTCTTCTTCCACTAAAGAAGAGTAGTAAATAGCAAAAGGGGTCCTCGCCACGCTTTTGCGATCAGTGGATTGAAGTTCTCAGACTCTGTGAGATTACAACCCGCGGCCCGTCCCTTCTCTCTCCTCGTGGAGATTGTTTTGGTTAAATTTGGGATTTCGATGGAGTGGAATTACATTCGTGTTCCCTGGACTTTTCGTCTGTCGATATGCTGCCCTGAATTTCTACATAATAGCTGGCGCGGTAAACATAGACGTGGCATTGCCATGAAATTTTACAAGCAAGGCAAAAGTGATAAATAAGAAACTAAACTGCGGCCCCATTTAGCAATAATTATTTTGTACTTTGACTTAAGCAAAAATACTTGTTTCAATTAAGTTTGAGGTTAACGTCATTATTCATTAGAAACAAATTTTAGATTGGTCAAATTTATATAGACTTGACTTTAATTTAATTCCAATAAGTATACCTCATAATCACATTGCCCCTGGGATCATTTAATTGTATCAATTTGTCCCTCTGACTTTTAATTTTTTAAATTATTAATTTCTCTCGTCGAATTCTCAAATATTGCAAGAATACAGTTGCGTGCGTCAATAAAATGAGATTATTTGGCCCTTAAAGAATTTCTCTTCTTAAATATTGCAACAATAGAGTTGCATAGAGTTGCGTGACATAAATGAGATTATCTGGCCCTTACAGAATTTCTCTTCCATGTTTGTAGACTTGAATATGAATGATTGTTTCGTTTAAAAAAAAGTGGTAAAGCGTAAGGGGTATTAGAAATATCAAATTTATATATCCTTCCAGACAAAATAATGATCATAAAGTTGCGATATTCTACTACTATAAGCATTTTTATTGGGGGTTAAGACGATTTATATATGCGTACTTTCAAAAAAAAAAAAAAAAAGGATGATTTGTGTATGCATAGTACATGCATCCTTGTATTATTGTGATTTGACAAAATTTTTTTTTTTTTTTGTGTAAACACTATAATATTTGATTTTGAACTAACTATTCCACAACAACCGGGCAGAGCGGGCTCTACCGATGCCCAGGAGACGCAACAACGGAGATTCGAACCTACCCCGAAGTGCTGCCAGTCAAACTTCCCTGCGGGGCTATTGTGATTTGACAATTAAGGGGTGCAAAGCCATGATAAGTTATCTTCTAATGAAAAGTTTACATCTGATACTATAAACACTTTTTGGAATTATACATTAAAATTTTAGATCTGATTTTGATTATACGGACATCAAGTATAATTTGTCTTGCTAAGAAGTATTTAGGAGGGAGATTTGGTCGGTGAATTAATAATTCGATAATTTAAAATTACACATTTTGTTATTTTTTCCTGTGAATTTTTCAATTGAATTTGATCTCGGTTTCAAATGATACCGATTCTAAATTCAAATCAGTAATTTGATATTTGAATTCAGTACCCAAAAAATAAAAATTAAGATAAATTAAATAAAAAAACAAACAAAGCCCACAATCCAAGTTTTGTTTCGCTCCATAAATTAACGCTAATTAAATCTATTTTAATTGGTGTGCACTTTTTTCCCCTTAAACTTTTAATTTTTACAAATTCTCAATGTCGATTTATCACTAACTATATAATAATGAATTCAATAACAAATCAATGAATTTAATGAATGTGTAACAAAGTATACAATGCACATACAACCAAATCAATTAATAAATTAATGAATTTCTATTTGTATACAAACATACAATAGATAAATATACCATGCAAATATAATCAAATGAAAATTTTTAATTATGTATATTAATTGTGTAAATAACAATATCATAATACTAGATAAATCATGCATACATTTATATATGAATGATGAATAATAAATATAATAACAACGAAATTATAAAATGAATCTAACAAATTTAATAACAAGGATTGTTATATGAAATACATAAATGTGTATAATTTTTTGTTGAATTCGGTAATTCAAAATTGGTATTTGAATATTGAATTTGAAATCAAAATCGATAATTTTGAATTAAAAAAGGCATTTCTGAATACTAATTGAACTCGATTTCGTTTCTGAATACTGAGGTTAAAGAAGTTTTTACCGGAGAGTAAAGCTTTATAATCTAAGCTGATCAATAATTACCCGAAGACGCATTCTGCATTTGTTGTCCAACAAAGCTGGGTATGGGGGCTGAGAGAATTCTTCCCGGCCTTTGTCATCTTGTACAACACGGATATAGAACAAGACATGAACATAACAAAGTGATACGTTAGCAAAGGAACTCTTGTGCTTTTGATATGTTAATATATTTTCAAAATCTGTTAAGTTCGTATTACATATTAAAGAGGATGGCAGAATATTTTGGCAGATAAATTCTTTAGTAATACGATTCACAATATGAACAAATTCAAAATCATATTCTTGTTAAATTGTCAAAATAAAAAATCGAGAGGCTTCCCAAATGCTACATTTAACGCCTTCAGCCCCAAGTCCTCTTGACCTCCACAATGTCACCCATATCTGAACAAAACTGTCGCCTGTCCGCAGCTAGACGTAATCGGGAAGACTTCAGTCGAAATTCAAAGGCTGATGCAAAAGAAATGATACCCAACAGTAACAGAAACTAGTTGTGTTACAATTTGCCGAAGGATATATGAAATATTGTCAAAAGAGAACTAAAAACAAAAAAGTAAAGAAACAAAAGTTGGACAAATCAAGCAGGTTGGTAAGTTATACGATCATAAAGTCGCACATCGACATTGTGGAATGATTAAGGCAAATTATATTCAACATCCACAAACAATTGTTGTCTAAGCAGTGAGCAATGATGCCACTAAAACTTAAAAAAAAAAAAAAACAATACGTATAATTCTCCAATTGGCGTCGATTTATACATGTATACTCTGGTAAACCAATCAGCATCCAAAATCATAGTAGTTCAACTTTGAAACTCCGAGGAGTGGCTATATTGCACTAGTATTGGAATTGCAAGAATCGTATTTAGTAAGTGTGGTTTCATTTGAGGATTGTGGACTGGAGATTCAACCTAATGCTAAAGTATCTCCGCATACAACAGCCCCAAATTTTTTCTATATATTGTTCTAGAATTCTTAGGATAACGGATTGCAAAATAAAGAAGCACTAGTTGCACAAACTTAATTCTTGGTGTGACTGTACTTCGTGGCCAATGTATGCAACTTGGGCCTTGACGTTGATTAATATCATAGCGTGTTGCTGGGACTTAGGATGGTTGCATATATTTATTTATGCTTCCGTCGTACGAGGCAATAGGCATGGAATCCATTCCGTGTCAACCGAAGCTTCTCAATTGATTGGTTTTCCCATATCTTTTAACTTTTGCTGGATTTAGTGTGATTACTTGATGGGAAAATGCAAACAAATTATCTGAAATGTAAATTTTTTTTTAAAAAAAATATGTTCTCAAAAAAATAAGATCAAATAAACAGAGTTAAATTCTAGATGGATCGATATAATTTTAACTTTTAACTTCAGTGGAGGGGTACTTAATAATTGGTGAGCAAGCCCACGCCCACCACTTCTGGTGCCAAATCCGATCTCGTATCAGGAATCATTTAAAAAGCACATACGATGTTTTACAAAGGGCCTGCTCTCTTCCATGGTCATACATAGTCCGCATAGGGATAATCACAAAATTATGCCAAGTGGATTCCAGTATTAAAGTGCGACACAAGTACTAGCTCAATAGTTTATGTCTCACTAATTGTGTCATTAACCAATCTTTTTGTTTTGAAAATAAATTTGCCATGCCAACGGCCGTCACGTTTGAGTTTAATTGCCATTTTGGCAGTAGTAAATGACATTCAGCTTTCAACACCGGTCCACAAAAACTCCGTCCAACAACTCTTGGGATTAGATTGACGTTAATTATCGGTGCAATTAGTAAAGTTCTCATGCAAAATTGGCAGACAAGGAAAATTGATGCACATGAAAGGGTGGCATTTTTATGCATCTCCAATCCAAGGATTCTTGAAAGATGGAACTCTTGCAAACAACTTGGTCAGAAGAAAATACGTAGTTGGTTTTCAGCTTACTAATCAACTATGACTATTTAAATTAGCACTATACTCTGCATATCAAACACACTGCCCCTTAGTCGCTGCTGCTCAGATTATAGCTGCAACCCATGCAAGCCGCGGAGGTTAGAATTTAAAAACGTGGGGAGGGGGTGGTTGTTGTTACGGAGAGGAAAGTTGTTATTTGTCGGTTAAATTTGTTATACACTAGTGTACATGCACGTGAAACTGTTAAATATACTTGTGTGTGAAAGACGGGGCAGGTCCCACGCACCAGCGACAGCGCGTACGATTCACCCACTCTTAATGGTCACACGGGTCACGCAGTTTGCCAATAACCGCGGGTCCGAAAGCGTACATGCGAGGCCGCTTTCTCTCGAGTCTTGTCTAGTCATATTTGCCCTTTCCATTTTTAAATTCCATGATTAGTGTGTAGTCACCTCAAAAGTCACTCCCCGCCATTATTAATTATCTTTTTCCCAGGACCCCCATCCGCAGTGAACCACAACAGTACCCCTTCCCCACCCAGTCTGCCGCTGCACTCTCAGCACTTCAAGGAGGAGGTAAGTTTTCTAGGAGTATAAATGAGTCCAGCGGAAATTTGGTTTATTATTATTCAGTTTGAGTTTAAATGAAATTTTATCAAATCAAAGTTTAGTCCAATTTAAATAATATAATTTATTTGTATGTTACATCAACTTTAATTCATCAAGCTCATTTAGGAAGTGAGTTGGATGTGATTAGTTTAGTTAACTAATCAATTTGACAAATTCCGGTAAAGTCAACACAGATATCCGCATCAACGAGTTTGGTGTATTTTTATTGCGCGATATGTGCCTGCAATTTAATGAAATTACAGATTTTCCTTAATAAATTAGTAATTTATAAATTTGTCAATAGAATAAGTAAATTAATAATGAATCTTGTTTAATGATTAAAAAAAAAAAAAAAACTAAATCTAGTCACTCAACCCTACCACGACCCAGGATATTTCTTACCTTTAATCCTTAACCACAATTCCTCCTCTTTCAGTCTCAATTAGTCCCAAGTAGTCCCCACGCGCCATCCGTGAGTAGTTACTTTAGGCTCCTTCCCCAAAAATACACACCAAACACGTTAACAAACTCTCCCTTTCTATCGTCTTTGTTTCTTTCCCCGGGCTTATAAATACAAACACATACAGATGTGAACCTGTAGTGTAGACTGCATAGATGATAGTAGATCAATACCAAAAAGCACCAAAAACGTTGCTATTTTGTTTCTTCTCTCATTTCTTTAACTATCTTTTTGACTACTAGGAGTGCAAGTATTTGTTTCTTCTCCTTTACAATTACAAGAATGCTAGAGCTCAGCTGCTTAAGAATTCTGTTATACGCCGGCCTTGATGCTTTTTCCGCCTTTAACTCAATTCAATCGTAACTAACCTTTTTCTACCTATATATACACCTACTCTATACGTATATATCCCTTGCTTCTTCTCCACTACTGTGCTCCTCGTTTCCTTTCCTTTCCTTTCCTTTCTTCTCTCTCTCACACTCGAAAACACGCACTCGCGCAGTTAACAGTTTCTTTAGAATTTACTTAATCTCTAATGCTTGCTTTATTTTGAGGAAATAGTGGAGAATTTGTGAGAATCGGAGAGATGTTGGACCTCAATGTCTCAGTTCTTTCGACGGAATCGATCTCCGATGGAATTGAAACGGTATCCGAGAAGTTTCTTGAATTTTCCGGCGGTCAAATGGAGAACTCCGCCACGTCGAGTTCCTCCGTTGTCAATGTCGATATATCGAGCACCACCGCTGATGAAGACTCCTGCTCCAACCATGGCTATCCGATCACTTTCGAGATATTGAAGAGCAGTGTTAGAGGAGGGGATCAGTACGAAGAGAGCGAGAATCGGTGCGATATCGTCACCAAGGACCTTTTTCCGGTGAATGTTGGAGAGTCTGCGGCTGCTGCGGCGGCGACAATGAGGATGGAGCTTTCGGGGAGTTATCCGGCGGAGCAAAGGATCATCTCTCAGCAGCAGAGACAGCAGGTGAAGAAGAGCAGAAGAGGACCGAGGTCTCGGAGTTCTCAGTACCGTGGAGTCACTTTCTACCGGAGAACTGGGAGATGGGAATCTCACATTTGGTAAGTGCTTATTCCTATTTCCTACATCGACACCTGTGCATGAATGTAAATTTGCGCATAGTGTATGTATGTATGTAAATTGGAGACATTCTTGAGTTCGTGTTTATTGTTCGTTTATATTGATCTGATTCATATGTTAATCTAATTTTATTATTAATCCGTCTTTGGTTGGTTCAATCTGGTTGATTAAATTTAGTGCCGTATAACCTGTCGGGGATTTTGATAATGTTTTATTTTTGGTCCTGGCTTAAATAATTGATTGATCCGTGCTCACTTTCTGTAATTGGAATTGGTTGATTTAAAATACATACTGTTATTCTGTGGCTCCGTGTTTTTGGTTAACGCGTGTGATGATGTGATCTAGCTAATGTACAAGTGTTTTTCATTTGCGGAACTTTGCAGGGACAATGGGAAACAAGTTTATTTAGGTATGTATATGCTTGATGCATGATATTGGCCTATGTTTAGGGTTTTCTGTATGGTGAACAAAAATCTTCACTAATTTATGGTGTTTTGCTGACTATATTAGGTGGATTTGACACTGCACATGCTGCGGCTAGGTAATATTCCTTACTGGGCTGTGAAATTGACATTATTCTTGAAGGTTTTTTGAGTGCTTTCTTGCCGATAACAATAGGACATTGGGTTTAAAACTTGGTTTCTGTTTCAGGGCATATGATCGTGCTGCTATCAAATTCCGTGGACTTGATGCAGATATCAATTTTGATGTCAGTGATTATGAAGAAGATGTTAAGCAGGTTTTTAGTGTTCTTAATCTAATTTGACTATTTTGGTCTGCAATGTTCTTTCTAGAGCTATGGCAATTAGGTTGCCCTTGTTATAGTTTTTGACGTATACAGATGAAGAACTTAACAAAGGAAGAGTTTGTGCACATACTCCGTCGCCAGAGCACTGGATTTTCTAGAGGTAGTTCAAAGTACAGGGGAGTCACGCTGCACAAATGTGGGCGATGGGAAGCTCGAATGGGGCAATTTCTTGGCAAGAAGTGAGATAGCACTTACTTCACTCATATAATTTACCTGTCATTTTCTTAAAAACTTCAGTCAACAAAGAATGGTTTTCATGGGTTAGCATATGATGTTTCCTGCAGGTATATATATCTTGGACTGTTTGACAGTGAGATAGAAGCCGCAAGGTCCTACAATCAAAATTTCTTTTCCTTCACTCTTTGTTTTTACATAGTTACTTTTATGTACTTATAATGATTTTAATTTTCTCTTCTTGGCAATGAAATTAAATTGCTAAATACTTGCATATTTGTCCAAATCAGGGCATATGATAAAGCTGCTATCAAATGCAATGGAAGGGAAGCTGTCACCAACTTTGATCCAAGCCTGTATGAAGGAGAATTGATAGCTGAGCCAGATGATGGGGGTACAGCTTTCTACTATACTCTGCAGAATATTTTTTCCTCTTACAGTCATGCTTCTCGGGAAATATTTTACATGTTAAATATGTGGACGTTCCTATGACAGGTAGAAAATACACTTTGGATCTAAACTTGGGTGTCACTCCCCCTGATGCTGCTTACCTAAGTGAGAACATCAATGTACAAGGTTTTGAGTTCCAATCTGGCTCCAATTGTGTGTTTGAACATGGTGGAGCAAGGGTAATTTGAAAGCTTATGTTATATTTTGATTCATTCTATTTCCCTCTGTGCCTGGAACATGACCTGACTAATTAGTAGTGATCACTTTTCTGAAGTTTGGCTTTGTTAAAATTTTTTCAAAAGTAATAGATATAAATCTACATATTTCATTACAGATGCAGAACTTCGATTTGGCAACAGTGGGTACACAACTGCCTTGTGGACATTTGAAGGTGTCTGACCAGTCTACTCTATGGAATAGCATGAGTTCCGGTTTGTTTCCCATCCACAAGGTACTCCAATTCAATTGCCATTCAGTTTTTATAAGTAGAACATTTTTGCAGCCTAATTGTTCTCTTTAACCAAACTAAGTGTTACATTGCTAGCCACGTTTAGAAATTGGTGTTTGAAGTTCAGATATAGGTGTTTGAAGCTATGAAGTTTAGAGATAGGTTTTGCATTGCCAAGCGTCCACTCCTTTTTATGCCATTGTCTTGAGTAATTATTTCTTTTTTTATTTTCTTTTAGGTTGTATATGTTGTATGTATGCTTACACATGTACACGTTGGACATACACATTCGCCTCTTATGACATGGGGTTGTCCCAAATGCAAAATGGAAGTATATAGACGGCCTGCTGTTAGGCTATTAATACCTTGTACCTTTTACCATTAACTTAGAAGACAATGAGATGGTTTTCTGCTGGTTAGACAAGAGCTCCCATATCCGAATCTGAACTTTTATTTTGTTGCTTATGACTGGCTGATTTGTTTCTGGACCAGTACTGCAATTTCCATCTTTCTGTTACCATGCAGTATTTTCAATGACTATTGTTAGCCATCATGTTGTATAAGAGAGCTAACTTATGGTATTAATTAAGGAAAACTTATGGTATTTAATTAAGGAAAGCTATTATGTGCCATATTAACATGGTCAAACATCCCCTGCAATACCATTATTTTGTTGCTGACAACTTGCTGTATGAATGTTTAATTTGTTCTTTTTTACCTTCGCACAACAATATGTTATGTTGCTTCTGCAGGGAACAGCAATAGGGAAGAGTATGGAACTTGCTTCCTCACCAAACTTTGCATGGGAAAATGAGCATCCTTACCGTGGGGTTCCCCCAGCAAAACTCTTTTCTACTGCAGCATCATCAGGATTCGTTAATTCTACCATCGGTGCATCCTCGTCAGCTGCTGTTCATCAACCACTCTATCTAAGGCCAACTTCCTCATTTACCAATATTGACAACATATCAAAATATTACTGCAGGAGCTGAACTAATTAGTTGACGATCAAAGTTATAGTATTTCTTTCTTTAGCATTTCCTGAAAGGGGGAAAAAAAGCCAAGAAGCAGGTCAATTTACTAAATGATTTCCTATTGTTAGCTGTGGATCTTGACAAACTTCAAGCTATTTTGGTTGAAAGTAGCTTTTACAAGCTATGGATCTTGACTAAATGCAAGCTGATTTCCAGCATTGTCAAAAAGTTGTTCTGTTTGTGATCATTGAATGAGTCGATTGACTCTATTACTGCTGGGTTATTACTTTAGTTTGTATGGCATGCTACTCGGTACTTAATATTTTGGTGAAATTTCAGTTTAGCGCATAATGGATCACCTTTTGCATGCCCAACCAATCTAACCAGGAAAACATGGATCGTGAAAATAATTTTAGAGGAAAGAATAAGCAGTGCAGTGGTTAAAAGAGTATAATGCGCACCAACTTCTGGTATCAAGATAGTGATTGAGTTGGAATTATTTTGCTCACCACCTTAAAGAGTTGTAATTCTTTCATCGGTAAAGAGAGGATGTGGTTAACGTCGGTGCTATTACTTCCATCGTGCCATTGCGTCGTGCGCGTTCAATCATTCATAGGAAGTTAACTCTCGCCGTTTTGACTTATATTAAGTTGTTAACCATCAAGAGAAGAAAAAACAATTGCAAACTGTTTTTATTTGAAGTAAGTTTAAGAACCTAACCTCGTATTGCGAGGGATACCACTAGTGTCCGGACCGCTGCAGGCTTTGCCCATTTGTTGACCGCCTTTAAAGCGACATCCTCTGTATCTGAAGAGACGGAGGAACTGGCACAGTAATGTGCATCTTTGAAGTTGAATCCGCAATCCTCGGTTTTACTTTTAAGACTCGGGTACACCTGCCAAAAACTAAAATACCATGTACACCTGTGAAAACTAAAATACCATGATTCAAAACACTTCGTAGACAAAATTCTCAATAACAATGCTGATGTGTTTTGGGACTGCTCGGGAAGAGAGAACGGATGCTTCAGATGACTTGCAAAACAAGAAACATGAGAAGCACACGAGGGTGAATCCCTCTTATGTGCCTTCGATGTTAAAGTCAGTGACCTTTCAAAAAATAAAGTAAGGAGTATTTTAGATGGGAAATAGTGAACATGGCTAGGGCTACCCAAAAGTGAGTCAAAGGTTTATATATGAGAGGAAAATTATAAAAAGGTTTGCTATAGTCTGACGACCTATGAGCGGTGGGCAAATAGATAGATTGGATAGTCACGATCAATGGTCTTTTCAATTACATTAGGTGTGATCATATTTTTCTTGTATGAGTAGCTCATTTTAACTGTTTAACAAGCCCTTGATTGGGAACAATTAGATTCTCATACTAGCGTGAGTCGAGAAGTTATAGCACCTTAGCTAATGTTTGGGCTAAGAAGCAGTGTTAACATTCTCATCACAGAATTAGTACATTTGTTCATTAGTAAGGGCTAGTCGTCCTGACCAGTCCGAGCTATCACAACTCGTAGTTTTGTTAACGGTCTTATCTTCTTATCTTATCTTTATTTTTTTAGGAGGATCAATAAAGGCCTTAGAGAGGTCAGGGATTCCGAGGATTGTACTCACTGAAACTTTGCTGATGAGAGAACTGCGAGCCGGGCTTAACTAGAAGCGAGTTAATCCGATTGTTACTGTTGTAAATTAATAATCTTTGCACTGGGGCATATGAGCATTGCTTTTACCTTTTGTGGATCACAATGAGAGACCTGGAAGCATAACCTAAATAATAGGTGGGGATGGCCTACCACTATTAGGCTTTAGCATTCGGATTAACCCGCGGCGTTATATATTGGGCTGGTCTGTTAAATTCAGTCTTTACAAATGTTAACTTTCATACAAAATTAATAATTTTTTAGCAAAAATTTATTTTTATTTTTATTTTTTTACAAAGACTAACTATTTTCCTTGATAAATCACCACAATATTTTCCCTTTTATTTGAACTATTATAATACAGCTTGAAAAGCCTTTATCGTTTACTGCGTTCCAGTGCAGCCACTATTACTGACAGCAATCCCAACTGCATTCGCTATCCTCCAAACAAACAAACTTCACGGCCAATATACAACTGTTGCTCTTTTATTTGGCAGTCTCAAATTCGACGTACGAAAAGTGAAGGTCCACAGATTATGCTATGCTGCCCGCTAGGTAGAATTGCCGTATTGTACTACTTTTATTGCAGTATTATTATTACTACTGTTGTAGTACGTAAGTTCTTACCTTCTACAGTCATAGTGCAGGCATACGGCGCTTCGAATGCTCATCGGTCTCCTCTCTTTGGACGTTGAACTTAGGTCCCCCTGTCCAGCAGCATTACAGGAACGACACGTGTATTTAATAAGGTGATATATAATGGCACGTTTTATTTAAAAAAAATAACAATAATAATCGCACGCAACTTGTGCCTCTCTCTGTGCCTGCCTTTGCATTTGAAGTTAGGCAACACGAGAAAATTTTCCTTTATTATACAGCAGTATAAA
>JAMWEH010001783.1:0-26390 GCA_024721245.1 Mitragyna speciosa
GATGGACGTAAGTGGGGTGGTAAGAGAAATATTAAGCTATAGATTTTATCGTTTGTATTAATTTTTTTACTAATGAATTAATATTGACATTGTCTTTGCAGCTTGCAAATTTCTTTGCTCGTTTTCAGTGGCTTACATGTCCTAGGAAGGTGATCATTTTTGCCATTTTTGGAGTGTTTGTTGATGGCATGCATTTCATTTTTAATGAACTTTTTCCCCCCCAAGTGCTTGAAATGACTTGCATGCAGGATTTATCCACGGGTTGGCTTCATTGGGATCCTGGGCCGCTGTTTAAACCGGAATACTTCACTCTACCAGAATGGGTTCCTCAATGGGTACTTAGAACTTGTACCTTAATCATCTTAGAAAGAAAAGTTTTGTTTCCTAAATTTTCATGTTTGGTTCTATTTCTCAGTGCCAGATAAAAATTTTTGGTCAACCATATTTACCCCACAACCTGATCTGTGTTGGCTGATGATAGGCAACTTTTGTCACTAGTGATATCTTTAGGAATTGTGTTGTTCTGTTCTCTTTAATCCTTGAACTTTTCTTCAGTCCTGTTAGATCGCTGTTAAGCACTTTTGAGTTTGTATTTAGCAGGAAGTTTCTTATTAGAAGGCAATTAAACCTCTTCTACATGATGCCACCACATATGCTCTGCTTAATCTTTTCAGTGCTCTGCATAATATTCCCAATTTTATTCTAGAGCTGCTGAGTAAAAAAGAAAGACGAATTGGCTATTAGTGGATGGAGCTGTGGAGGCAGTGACGGTCATAACATGTAGGTATTAATATTTCTAGATATATTGGTATCCTTAAAACCTCTTCAGTGTTTTTGTATTGAGGATATATTGACTATGGTATTGAACCATTATTTCACTTGATTGTACTCTTTGTGTAGAAGTGTGTATGCTAAATGCTTATTTGTTGAAGTATTTCATCATGGCTCCTCAAGGGGAACTAGACCCGTGGCTAGTCCCGAGCAGGAAGGGCTTACACCCAAGCTTTTAATTCACATGCTCCCTTCCCAATCATAGCCTTCTCGTCTCCTACGGTTTCTTACGGCTAGATCCAATCTCTTGGTCCCTGGGGAAAGGAAAAAGAATTTCACGCTCTTCCTTTCGGGAAGGGAGGATTAGGGAAATCCTATTGAGTGCAGCTTTCTCCAGACCTCCAGGAAAAGCATGAAAAAAAACGGCAAACTGGGATTGCTCGCCCGCTAGGTCAGATTGGAGCAAGATTCAAAGAGAATATATTACCAAAACTGTGTAATGGCTAACAAATTATAGTTATTGTGCTTGTTCAACAATGAAACTCCGAAAATTTGTGGTTTGTAACTATGCCAGTCATGCATATCTCTTGTATATAATCATGTAGTCTAATCTTTTATTCATGCTGCTGTAAGCCACTGTATGCCATATTCTTGGATCAGACTAGTATTCACTCTGATATTGTTTCTCTCCGGTGTGGCAGTTTCCCTGGAGAGAGATCCAAGTTCTACCAGTACAGTGGCATGCATTGTGCCTTGGCCTATTTGCATCAATCATAGCACCTTTCGGAGGGTTTTTCGCTAGTGGCTTCAAATGAGCTTTCAAGATTAAGGTTTAGTAAATCTTGCTCTTTCGTGGTGTTCCTAACATGCATAACTAAATATGTGTGGTTCACTGCCTATCATTTTCCTAATTGAAACTTCTCAAATTTGCAACTTTCTCTGGTGCAGGATTTTGGTGATAGTATTCCAGGACATGGTGGAATCACTGATAGAATGGATTGTCAGGTGAGTTAAAAGCTTATAAGATATGAACAAAGTTTAATTTCGAACCGTTAGGTGTTAGGACTGGGAACCTTTTATCACATTTTCTGTCTGAAGGCCCCTTAATTTTCTACCTGGTATTGCTATTAGACTTTTGCTTAAAATTTATATTCGGAAAGTACATAGGAGATGAAAGAACTCCTGCTTTTTTAGTTTATGCATGTCTAGTGTAATGACTGATGTGGAGAAACATCTCTAATCTCTACACAGATGGTGATGGCCGTTTTTGCTTATATATATCATCAGTCATTTGTTGTGTCTCAAAGCATATCAATTGACACAATTTTGGATCAGGTAAAGTTGTATGCAACTTTTTTAGATAAATCCAAAAACTCCATAGATTTTCAATAATTTGCTTATATGCTTGTTGTGTAGATATTGATGAACCTTACATTCGAAGAGCAGCGAGCTTTACATATGAAACTTGAACAGTCATCCGGGAGAGGCAGTTTGGAGAATCTTAAATCTGCACAGCTTAACCCTGTAATTTAAGTAGCTCAAGTACGTAACGTCGATTTTATCCCTTGCCAACAGAAGGCTGATCAAGGATACCTGGATTTTTGACAAGTCTGTCAATGGGTGATGTTTAGCCATTAGAATGATTTACACATGCTGCAGATACTTGTTACTAGATACTTCTACATCAATGGTATCTGCATGTTGTTGGATGTAAATTACTTCATAATCTTTTCAAGCAGGTTTTCAAAAGATCACTTGCCCTGGAATGCCATCATTGTGCAACACTTGTGGTGTGGTAAAGTATCCATAGTTGAGAGTACATTTAATGGTAGTCATGTTGACAACTAGGTTGCTGACAATTTGGGTTTCATTAAGTTTGTGTATTCCTATAATCACTTGGGGGGTTTTTGTTATGTCTTGGTTCTTAAATGCAAACTCTTGGCTATGGTCTAATATATTGTGTCCCCACATGCACGTGTGCCATTCTTTGCTCTCTCTCTCTCTCTCTCTCTCTCTCTCTCTCTCTCTCTCTCTCTCTCTCTCTCTCTCTCACGCATGTGACACAACTAATATCTTGTTCAATTAAGTAGAAAACAAAATAGATTGAAGAGTAAGTTTAAAGCTCACCAACCAGCAAGACAGTGGTGGGGCAGGTTAATATATCATGAACATGTGTCTGGTTAAGTTGAAAATGGGATCTGGAAGGAAGAGAGTAGATAAAATTGACATGGGAACTGGGAAATTTACTGTTGCAGGTAGTCGCTTTCATTTTCTATGATGGTATTATTTGGATCTTATTTTCCATATCTGATATATCACTGTGACAAGAAAATTCAAAAGGTTATATATAGGAAAAAGAAAAGAAGAGAATTAATTATGTTGTATTTATTGTCAAAATATTAGAGGACTTAAAACGTTACAAACTTTTGAGGTGGTTTCTTGGTTCCCCAAATCATGTATGTAGGTCTGCCTTTGTTTTTTGTTTGTTCAGAGTACAAATAATTGGGTCTTCCTCTTATTGAACTAAAAGCTGGTCTGAGTTCACAATAGTAAACCAGGAAGGAGCTGCAGCCGAGGAAGGCCATGCTAATTGCATGGCCAGAAGAATGTGCTAAAACAGCAGACAATCCCGTGACAAAAGCAAGAACCAAAGCTCCCATGGCAATAGTAACAAGGCTTAGCAGAGGTATAATGTCTAACAAGCTTGTGTCTGTTAATGTAATCTGCTTTCATGAAGTAAACAAAAACAGCACAACTTGAGCATGTTAAGGCTATGGTATCAGTAATCACAAATGCTTTGAATGCTGCTTTTCTTGTTAAAATTGCCAGGCCTTGGTTAGGGCCTTCATTACTGTTATAGCCTCCGGGTAATGTGAATTCAGCAGCAAAAGTTACAGTTGCTATCAGGGTGGCTACAATCAAACTTGTATCGGCTTCTTTCCTCATCTCTTGTATCAGCTCTAGATCCTTTTCAGAGGCTTTCTCCTCAGCTACTATTTCATCATCTCGTACCACATCTCGGAGTCCAAAACCACCAACTACTCTCATAGTTCTTTTGATAAGACCCTGACATTTTGTTCCAGGTGTGAATGAGATCATCAGATAGCTTAGTTCTTTACTACATATATGCGTATTTTATGCTTACTAAGATAGAGCAAGGCTTGACACTAATATGGATGGCAACATGTGTTAAAACTTTTGGTTAATTTATGAATCAAGCTCAAATAAGCATATTACTTAGCTGAGCTGAAATTGATCTTTGAGTAGCTTGAATTAACTTTCACCTGAATCTAACTACTCCTTGTATGTATTAAAATCTGAGAGAGCCATGCTTACCCAGTCAGATGTATACTTGTATGCTTAATCTAGAGGGGTCAAGTTTTCATTGTTGAAGGCCATCTTGTTTGCTTTAGAGTGCATAATAAGTCCTGGGACGAAACAACCAGAAGTAGCAAGTAAATGGAGTGGAGTATTTCCATCCAAATCTCTCTCGTCGATTAGGCTGCTGAACATGGGAGAATCAAGGATGAACCTGATCACATTTGCTTTCTCATTGACCACAGCTAGATGAAGGATATTGTGGCCTTCAATGTCGACCATCTCCCAGCAATCCGGACAGTGTGATAAGAGCTCCGGCATTATCTTTGTATGGCCTTGACTAGCTGCCATGTGAAGAGCTGTGACTCGGTCTTTATTTGTTGGAAGATATGCCAGAGACCTATTTATGCTGAGTATTTGTTTAACCCCTTGGACATGACCGAAAAGAGCAGCATAGTGCAATGGTGTCCACCCCTATGTGTCTGCTTCCTCACATAGGCCTTGCTTCCAATCCAGCAATACTTTCGAACATCCTAAGACAATCAGATAAAATGAAACTTGGTTGCTTATGGTTATGTGGGGTAAAATCAGGGGTGCATTTATGATTTTGGGAAGCGTAAATAAAGGAAATTTCCTCCGTGACCTATTCAAATGGATATGGATCCTAAGAGCTCTTGCACACTACACAATTCAAATTAAGGAAGCAATGGGTGTGGAGTAAGAATACTTGGTGATAATGCAGTTGAATTTACAAGACACTAACAGCACTTCACGGTCTAAAGTTAAACCAGTATATAATCACCTAGGCTGCCGGAAGCAATGGTACCATGCTTCAAAGACTCGGCCGAGTCGGTGGTGATAATGCAGTTGAATTTACAAGACACTAATAGCACTTCACGGTCTAAAGTTAAACTAGTATATAATCACCTAGGCTGCCGGAAGCAATGGTACCATGGTTCAAAGACCCGACTCGGCCGAGTCAGAATCCGGATCGGAGCATGGTGGTCCGATACCGTTCCTGATACCACTCGGAGACGGCGGACTCGCCAGGAAATCGGTCGGTCTTGGTGAACTCAGGACCGAGTTGGATCCGAATCGGCGCGAATTCGCCCAATTCGGAACCGGATTGTCCGAGTCATTCCGGACCACCATATATGTGCCATAATCCAAAGAAATAACATAGAGATATTACTCACCGATTCGGAACTGATTGATTTCCAGCGTTGGGGTTGATTTTCCGGTGGTTTAGGCGTCTGATTTGAGGGGTTTTTTAGTGTTTATTTGTCACGACCCGAACCTAAAGGCCATGACCGGCACGTAGTTCGAGGTGGAATAAACCGCCCCAAACACGTAAGCATTAACTTTCCTCTAAATTCTACCGAAATTTCGGCAGCATCTCCTCTGTATTTGGACCTTTCCCAAAAATTTAAAAATACCTGCACAAAAATTTCAGCCAATCCAAGGATTTCCAATATATTCACAATACACCATATCATCTCATTCACAACTTTACACCATATTTTCATAGGTTTACAACCTACTAACACAAGTAATCAATCATCCATTCAACCATAAAATAAATGCTCATAAGAACTTCATATATTTTATATAAATATCCCAAAATTCATAATTTACAACCAATGGAGCATCTATTCCAAAAATAACATTTACAATACCAAACTAGTCATATACCATATTGCCACAATTTCAAAGTAATAACCTTGTCTTATACCCGGATAAACAAAAATAACCGGGTGGTACCTTTCAATTTTGTGGCTATGCAATTCTCTGCTCTGATCCTACTCCTGCACTTTCTACAAAATACTGAAAAATATTGAGGGGTGAGTTTTCCACACTTAGTAAGCATAATATGTATTATAAACCATAATACATACAGTCATACAGGTAATAAACAATCATCATTAACAATTATAAATCATACAATAATACTATTTTAAACAATTTACTTAAATCACCACTTTTGGTATAAAATCTATGTAGTCATCACATATGACATAAAACATTCAATAAAATCACATTTTTGATTCCATAAACCATTTTGATTATTTTCGAAGTCACCACTATGCTGAACCTTACTATCCCCCGAAGGGTACTCTGTCCCCGAAGGGCTATCCCCCGAAGGGTATCTGTCTCTGTTCCCCGAAGGGCTATCCCCCGAAGGGTATACTATCCCGCGAAGGGAGGGAATCACTGCAGACATTCCCTAACCGGCATATACTAGGTGCACCCAGACTAACAATAACCCTGTTAGTTTCAGTTAGCTCTGCATAGAGTTACTGTCAAATCATTTTCACAACTAAATTCTTCAACTTTATTTGACAAAAATCATTGTCACAAACAATCATTCACTTTTTCATTCTTTAATGTTAAAACTTTAACAATATATAAAACATATTTTGAAAAACAAAAACGTCAAATGTATTATCTTATACACTCAACGTAAATCATTCACCGTTAAATGCTTTGGAAGTTCATTTAAACTTTCATATTCCAAACAAACCACTTTGTATACAAAATAAACCACTTTGTATGCATTTTTCCAACGTACATCTATTTAACAACATATATGTATGTCAATTTCAATTTATACATATAGCACACTTTAAAATATTCACAAAATGCTTTGCAAACAACATATAGTACCAGTGATTCATAATATGTATTACACTTACCTCAAAATAGGCTATGTACCAACAATCTCAACTCGATCACCCCCTTAGGCGGCTTCCTCCGCCAAATGCTCTCTTGAATCTATTATATAACATAACGATCAAAATTAACAACTAAAATACTTTAGAAAAAATAATATTCTAACTTTAATCTAGCCCCAAGGCTTAACTCAATTACATACCCATCTTACATGGCCTAACTATAATCAAATCTCAACTTTAATTTCCCAATACCAACTCTTTCGTCTTCTATTGGTAATTAACACCATAACAAAACTATTAACTCTAAATAATACCAAGAAATCATTTTCTCTCCAAATTTCCTAAAATTTCCTAACTCTAAAATTCCATCTACTCATTTCTACTCCATGCATGCTATCATTTCTATAAAAAATATCATATACTATATCATAACTTACTTAATAGACAAAATTTAAGTATAAAATTTACCTTATTTAGCTAAATCCAAATTTTCCTTTTCTTCCTTTTCTTTTCTTCCCTATTTCTCTTCTCTCTTCTCTCTCTCTCTCTCTCTCTCTCTCTTTCTCTCTCTCTCTCTCCCTCATCTCTCTCTCGTCTCTAAATAATATTAGTTAATTAGACATCTATCTAAAAGGAAACACTTCCTTTTGTGATAGGATTCTAATTAGGATAGAAAAAGTAGGAATTTGTGAGAATAAAGAGAGGAACGACCTCTTAATCTAGTCTGATCTCTCTCTCTCTCTCTCGTTCTCTCCTCTTGGAGAGGAGCGACTTCTTCCTTTCTACTCGTTTCATGTTTCTCTGCTTAGTTTCTTCTCCATGAGAAGAAACTAAAGCACTTTTCTATTTAAAGGAATATTGAAGGATTGGTTCTACAAACTGTGAGATCTAATTTATCTTTATTGTTTCTTTCGATTATTGGTATTTGTATATCTTTTGGTTTTAGCGCTTAGGATTATTGTGTTGAATTAAATATTAACGGCCGAATATTTAGTTCTATCATATAGTTCTCTGTCATTCAAAATAGTTAAATCTGTGATTGTTTAACTGGTTTGATACTTGTGACAACTAATTTGAGGGATATACAATCTAATTTAAATGAACCCTTGTAGGTGTTTGTTGATTAGAATTGGGCTTTTCTAATTCGTATTGCAATTGTGAGATTAAATTCTATGGTTGTACCTAGGTTGTCTCTCAATTAGGGAAGTAATTAATGGTTGTACCTTAATTACCGAAACAGTAAGGAAGAGTTGGCTGTTAGATTGTATCAACAGCTATAACCAATTTATCAATAATTGTTAGAATTCATCATTGCATCAATGATCAGTCGAATGAACCAATTCTAATATTATTCCTTTGGCTAGAGCTTTCTCACTTGATTTCTTTTAATTTACTTTCTGCAATTTCGTTTATTTTCTTTTGATTAGTTATTTTTAATTATTTCAATCCCCCCTTACTTTGGTGACATAGGAATAGATAAATCGACCAATCCCTGAGGAGACGATCCTACTCATCACTATACTCAAAATTATCTTTTAGTGAGTAGGTTTTTAATATTAATTTTTGTGCGGTTGACGCCCGTCCAATTTCTATCAAAAATATCATATACTATATCATAACTTACTTAATAGACAAAATTTAAGTATAAAAATTTACCTTATTTAGCTAAATCCAAATTTTCCTTTTTCTTCCTTTTCTTTTCTTCCCTATTTCTCTTCTCTCTCTCTCTCTCTCTCTCTCTCTCTCTCTTCTCTCTCTCTCTCTCTCTCCCTTCTCTCTCTCTCTCTCTCTCTCTCTCTCTCTCTCTCTCTCTCTCCCCTGCTGGCCGGACTTCTCTCTCTCTTTCTCCCCTTTCTTCTTCTTCTTCTTCTTCTTCTTCTTCTTCTTCTTCTTCTTCTTCTTCTTCTTCTTCTACTTCTCTCTTTTCTTTTCTTTCTCGCTGCTTTTCTCTTCTAACTTGCAGAAAGTTCTGCTGCCTTCTTATGGGAAAAATCCCACCGACTGCCTTTTCTCTCTTTTTTTTTTTTTAAGGCCAAATGACCTTTTTGCCCTTTACTTATATTGGGTATTACATTATTGTTGCTGGAATTTGTTTGGATTTCGATGGGATGATGGCTGAGGTTGAGTAATGTTTGGGTGGTTGTGATGTTGACTAGCGGGAGGAAGTAATCCGGTGGCTGGCGGCGGCGGCGGCGGTGATCTTTCTGATTTAGGGTCTACTTGGTCCGAGTGGAGAAGAGAGGAAGAGAAGGAGTCGATGGCTTCTTTTTTTTGTGTTGTAAGCACCTCGCGCCCCTTTTTTTAATAAAAGCATTGTGCGCAATGCGCAAGGTGCCCCTTTTTTTAATAATAAAAGCACCGCGCGCGGTGTCCTTTTTTTTAATAACAAAAGCCCACGCGTATTGCGCGTTGGGTTTTTTTTTTTTAAATAATGCACAGAACTCCACGCCATGCGCGCAGATTCTGATTTTTTTAACAAACTCATGTAGCTTCAAGCCATTTTTTATGTAATTTACCGTGAAATCTTCTTCTATATAAAGGCCACGTCCCGTAGGCCAAACATGTGCAATTTTTTATCTTGTAAACCACAAACCTTTAAAGCATCTTGCAAGTAGCTCTTTGGAAATCAATTTTGCCTCCCTCAAGCAAAATTTCAAATTAGTTTTCCTTTTACTTATATATGGTTTTTTGTTTTTTATAATGTTTTATTTTTTATATGTTTTTCATATGCATATATATTATTGTTATGATATATATATATATATATATAATATAGTCTAGATTTGTATATATATTATTATTGTAATACACACACACGCTATAAAATACATACACATACATAATATACATGTGTGTGTGTGTATTTTTTTTGTTTTTATAATGTTTTATTTTTTATATATTTTTCATATGTATATATATTATTGTTATGATATATATATTATATTCACACACACATAATATATGTGTGTGTGTGTGTATTATTTTTTTATAATGTTTTATTTTTATATATTTTTCATATGTGTATATATTATTGTTATGATATATATATATATATATATTATATTTGGATTTGTATATGTATTATTATTGTAATACACACACGCACACATATATATACATGCGTTTGTGTGTGTATATATTATCTTGATATGTGTATATTATTGTTTTTTGTTTTTATAATGTTTTATTTTTTATATATTTTTCATATTTATATATATTATTGTTTTGATATATATATATATTATATTCTGAATTCGTATATGTATTATTATTGTAATACACACATGCACATATATATACGCGCGTTTGTGTGTGTATATATATATTATCCTTGATATGTGTATATTATTGTTTTTTGTTTTTATAATGGTTTATTTTTTATATATTTTTCATATGTATATATATTATTGTTATGATATATATATTATATTTCTGGATTCGTATATGTATTATATTGTTATTGTTATTTACTTATTTTTTGGTTATTTTTGTGTAACATACTTTTCTTTTTATATTTTGAATGATTATTTATAATTTTTAGAATAGAAATTGATTTAAAATGTGCGTCTCACCGAGACCGCGACCGAGACGCCGAGTCCGATGTAGAACGATACGCGCCGCGATCGCGACCGAGACCGCGACATTGAACCATGAATGGTACAAGGAGAAACACTAATTTGTCATTCTTTTGGACCAATTGCTTCTTGAAGAGTGGGAGTCTGAACGGAATAACAGAAGGCTATTACTTGGTTTATGGCCTTTTCTTTTTGAAGATATACAGCCTTATCCTTAAAATACCCTTCTGGTTCCTTCGATGCCTCTTCTGGTTTCTAAACCGTTTAACTTAATTTTTTAACTAGATGAATCACCTTGTTTGTAATGATCACTAAGGATAACCCTTGCTCCACTGGAGAGAGTTCTTGGAATACATTAATTGACGAATTAGTAGTCAGAGGTCCTAAGCAACAAACAAAAGAAGCCAGTGTGTTTATTTAAAGAACCATCATACCTTGGAAATTAAATATTGTTGCAGCATGTAGAGCTGTTCTGCCACAGGGGCCAGTATATGCTGGTGATGAACAAGAATTCAAGATTTGAGAGAGACAAACATCACATCCTCCCTCTGCAGCTAAGTAAACTGGAGTCTCACCAGCTTTGTTCGGGGGAAATACAAATTCAGGATCTTCTTCTGCTAAGAATTTGACTACATCGCACTTCCTGTTCCTGGCAGCCATATGCAGTGCTGTATCCTCCTCTTTGTCTGTCATCCGTAGCATTTCTTTATCCAAACTAACTCCATATTCAAGTTGTTGAGATTTTTTTGCACTTTCAATGAGAGCATGAACTATATCAAAATGCCCTTCTTTTGCTGCAATATGTTAAGGCAGTCTCACCTCTGATATTGCCTTGGCATAGCAGTAATGAAGAAGACAATTCAGTTAAGTCCTTGACAGATCTTGTGTTGCCAAGAAGGGCTGAACATGAAGGACAGTGTTGTTGTTTGGTGTCATTTCTCGATCAAGTTCATGCAATTTTTTCTGAAAAATGTCACCATCAGGACTGCCCTCCATGGCAGCCCTGTATAAGAAAGGATCCATAATTGTGATTGTGGAGAAGGTTGGAAATTTTATGTTATTATGCTAGTAAATTTCTACGACTGCTGCAATTTGCAAAACCACTGGTCAATATTCAATACTTCAATTGGGCTCTAAAGCTAATTCTTTAACTTTTAAATTAGACGGTAAGTGACTGGTGCGTAATGATAAAGAAAGGAATAGCATCACAGCTTAGTATTAAATATATTAGCTTATAGAAAGTCAAGTTCTAATGGAGATTCACTTCAGCACACCATCTTTGAACTTTCGGATAGTAATTTAACATATTAATCCAAATCAAAGGCACTCGTTAGGGACGATCAGAAAAGCAGACTAATTCCTTTACTTGTTGGCTACACCCATAAAATACCAGTAATCTATTTACGGGTAATTTTCATCGAAGTGTGCCTCAAAATAAGGTGCATAGGTGAAAATCTAAATTTATCACAATCATTGGTTTAGTTAAAGCAATAGAATGCCATTGATGGAAGTAAGAGTTTTATTTAAAACTATCATCACATATATATATGTTTTGCATAAGCCTGTTGACTGTTGCCTGTACAATTCAAGGTTTTTATTTTCTTTTTTGTTTTCTTTGGGCAAAGACTAATCTAAACATACCTAGTTCACAGTTTCACAGGTGAAACAAAAGCCATGTAATTTGAAAAAGAAAAAAAAAAAAAGAAAGATCCTTCAGGAACTAATGATTGCAGATGGAATTAAAATTACATCACTTAGATTCAAATAAATTAACAAAATAAATTTGCAAGTGGTTACATATGCAAATAATGTTTCAGAAAAATACAATGACCGGAAGACTTCTCAGATCCTTACCTCATAGCATCTGAACGTTTATACATGGCTAAAACCTTACAAACTTTTGAGGAGGAGGATTTTTGGTTCCCCAAATCATATATGTAGGTCTGCCTCGTCTTTTTGTTTGTTCAGAGTACAAATATTTGGGTCTGCCCCTCTGTGATCTAAGTACTGGCTTCAGCTCTAAATAATAAAAGATGAAAAAACTGCAGCAAATAATTCCCACAGCAACTGCAAGTCCTGATGAATTTTCCAAAACAGCGGCCAATCCTGTGATAAATGCAATCACTATTGCTGCCATGGATATGGTAACAAAGGCATTTGCAAATGTGTAATGTCTAACAATCTTGTGCCTGTTGATAAAATCTACTTTGAGGAAGTAAACAAATGCAGCGCAAGTGGAGCATAATAAGGCTATGGTATCGGTTATTACAAATGCTTTAAAAGCTGCTTTTCTTGCTAAAACTGCCATGCCTTCATCTGAACCATTGTTAATGTACCCTCCAGGGATGGTGAATCCAGCAGCGAATGTTACAGTTATTATTAATGCTGCCACTACCAGTCTTGTATCTGCTTCCTGCCGCATTGCTTGTATTATCTTTTCATCATAGTTACTTGCTTCTTCCTCTGCTGCTATGTCTTTTTCATCTCTGATCACGTTTCGTAGGCCAAAATGGCCTAAATTTCTTAAATTTCGTCTGATAATTCCCTGCATTTTGTTTCAGAAGTCAACTTTCAAAACAATGTTCGAAAATATCTCAACATACGAAGCAACTTTATTTCATGAATTATAAAGTTTCTTTGAGTATATTCTAGTCAGAACCAGGAAAGGGTGGCTAGGAGAAAGGCTGTGCTTCTTCACTGAATTATAGGATCAAATGGTTTTCGGTATTCAAAGGTTAATGACCTAATTATTTGTTGCAGTTGATGTTTGAATGTAGCCACATCTATAATGCCTCTTCCATGGCTTAGATAAACTAGTCTTAATTCACAGTTAATTATTCTAGATAGTAAATTTTGAACTGTGCAAAATTTTTATGGAAATGTAACTGCATCTCTAGGATAAATTGTCCTAAAAATTGGGGCCTCAATCTTAAGGGATCTAACAACCACATGTTAACCGTATCTTTTCTTTTGCAGAATTTAATGATGTCATACACTTTAAATAGGAAAGTGCAAAAGTATACACAGTTACATTGAAATTGTGCAAAATTACTTACCCAATCAGATGAATACTTTTCAGTGTATGCTACGTCCAATGGAGTCATGTTGTCGTTGTTGAAGGCCATCTTGTTTGCTCTACGGTGCTTCATGAGCCTCGGCACATAACAGCCTGAAATACCAAGCAAATGGAGCGGAGTGTTTCCATCCATATCTCTTTCACCAATTAGGTAGTTAAGCATGGGAGAGTCGAGGATCAGCTCAATTACATTTTTTTGCTCATTGACTACTGCTATATGAAGGATATTTTGGCCTTTTACGGTGACCATTTCCCCACAATCTGGACAATGCAATAACAACTCTTTCATTATGCTTGCATGGCCTTGACCAGCAGCTATGTGCAGAGCTGAAGCGCCATCTTTATCTGTTGCAAGATATGCCCCAGACCTATTTGTTTTGAGTATCTCCTTTGCAATTTGGAGATGACCAAAAAGAGCCGCATAGTGCAATGGAGTCCATCCATATTTGTCCGTTTCTTGGCATAAAGCATGCTTCCGGTCCAATAACATTTCCACACACACTAAAGAAACAGAGATAAATTAACCATTGGTAATTTGGTTCTGCATAAGTCATGACAAAAGCAACATATAATCAAACATATCGATTGTTCTTTTGATGATTTAGTTTGATATGTAAATATTTTCTATTATTTTCCTAACGAATAATGACTGAGCAACTAAATCAGGTGTAAACAACGTTGTATCTTACATCAACGAATGACAGATGTTTTCCAAGACCTAACATCAACGAATGACAGATATTTTCCAAGACCTAAGAGGAAATATACAAATCAGGTCTATCGAAGTTTAAAAATTCATAGCAGAAGACAATAACTTAACAGCTGTACGGTCCGAAAATGATACTCTGTGCCTTTAAGAGTTGGAGTTTATAAGTTCTATAATAAACTACTTGTACCTTGATACTTAAAAACCACAGCTGCATGCAAAGCTGTTCTGCCTCCAGGGCCTCTGTAAGTTGGCGATGTACAAGAATTCAAGATTTCGAACAGGCAGAATTCACATCCTCCCTCAGCTGCCAAGTAAAGTGGAGTCTCCCCGAGTTTATTGGGAGGAAATTCAAATTCAGGATCTTCTTTTACCAAGAGTTTGACCACTTCACAATGACAATTTCTCACAGCTTTGTGCAATGCTGTGTCTTCATCTTTGTCAGTCATCCTCAGCAGTTTTTTATCCAATTTGACTCCAGATTCAAGCTCTTCTTTGAACGATTTTGCACCTTCAATGAGGACATAGGCTACATCAACATGTCCTTCTTTTGCTGCAATATGTAATGCGGTTTCATTTCTGATGTTCACTTTGCAGAGAAGTGATGGACACAGGGTTACCGCTTTTTGCACGAATTTTGTATTCCCAAAAAGGGCTGCAACAAGGAGAACAGTGTTGTGGTTTGGTGTAATTTGCTGGTCGAGCTCCTGGATATTTAGAGAAAGAATAACACTTGCATTGCCTTCCATCGCAGCATTATACAAACTAGGATCCATTTTACTATTGCAATTTCTATTAACTAATAACAAAGAATGATTATAGAAATGCTTCCTGCAACCTAGAATTATTATGTTGTTTGACATTTCTAACATAAGTTAGGTATCTATAAATACTATGGACCTTCAGAATCAGAGGAAGTGCAATTGCACGCTATGTATCATGCACGAAGTGTTTCAAGAGCAAAGTGGGAATCTTATTTTCAACTTTCTTGGCTTTTTTTTTGTCCAAATTAAAAACCAAAAGAGGATTCCTTTCCCCATTTTATTTCAGGTTAGATGGAATCCAAATGGCCAATTTGATTGAAGAGAGCACTCTGAGCAAGCTTCCCAAACACAAGTCAAATTTGAGATGTTAAAGATACAAAAGGGATAATAACATCTGTATCCACTATCCTGACATTACCTGAACTATAAGGGCACTCAAATATGGGAGAATTTAGGATTTTAGTATAGGATTGGGGATAGATTTTAGGGAATGAGTTACCTATTGAGGTACTCAAAATCAAGCTTACCCATGCCCATTGCACTTTGAGTTAATCTTACATTACATTATTTGATACTTCATACAATTTTTATCACACATCTCACCAATATAGTTATGCTTTTTCGCCTTGTGTTGTAATTGAATCTTAGATAAGCTATTAGAGTTTTATATATGACTTTATTTTTCACAAAGAACCTCATGATCTCTTTTTCCTTCTATTTTCCCTTTTAGTATCTACCAAACGTCAAAACCACGTATTCATTCCCACAAGCTCAAAAGCGTGAAATTTTTTCTCTTTTAGAAACCAGGAATTAATTATAATAGGATTATAAATCCCAGATCCAAACAAATATCCCCAAATCCACCACCCAACTCCACCAACACCTCCATCCACAGGCTCACTTGTTGGGATTAGATTGAGTTGTCTTTCTTCATTTCATTATTCTGTTGGCTGCATCATGTATTGTTTGCTTGTTAGTGTCCTCCGTTGGAATTTACGTAGTGCTTGTTATAAAAACGAGACAGTGCTGTTCAAAAGGGTTGCACCTAATTCTCGGCATGTATGCTAGTAACCAGCAAGATTATGAAATTGAACTTCTTGTCCTTTGAAGCATAGGCATGTTCTCATTTTAGTCTTTGAACATTTTTTTATTTATTTTCAATTAATTTCATAAAACATCAAATTGAATTTATTTCGAACCCACAAAGGCCATTTATTTCGTTCTTTACATAACTAATTTTCTGAGTAAGTACATTCTCAAGGTTCTCCAAAGATGAGGTTGCTAAAGCATCTTTGTTTATGCAAGACTGGCATTTATAAATTCGTTTTGCAATCAAACAGGCTGGTCAGGTCGTTAGGATTTGTGTAGTCTTGTAAATACCAAGTCAGGGCCGGGAGCAGTTCAATCAGATGACTGCAGGTGCATTACCCAACAAGTCCCTTGTACCGAGCATAAGTAATAGTGAGAACAAAAATTAGGGCACACATGAACCCAGCGAAGATAACAACCTGGCCAGCATTAGAAGATGATTGTTGTCAGTTAGAAAAAGGGTTGATGCAAATTGATAGCAAATACACCATTTTCGATTTCAATACTTACCCATTTAAACATGTAACCGTGATCATCATTCCAAGTATATGGTATGTTCATGCCAAAGATTCCAGCTATTAGAGAATATATAGACACACATACAGTTCCCGAACTGAGAAAAAGCTCCAGCTGCAATGATAACAGATAGTCGAGAATAGATATCAATGATACTGCTAGAGCCTAAACTCATGATCTTTCTAATATTGCCCAAGAGAGTAAGTAAAAGAACGCATAAATAACACTAACACTCCACAATCTCAGACATGAATATACATACCTGGATCAGCTGATTTCGATGGTTGTCCAGCTGGAAAAGAAAAACACAAGCTATTTTCAGATCTCAATACAATCAGATTAAGATGCATAAAGTTTGAGTAAAAATTTCTTGCCGCTTCAGTTACCTGAATGTTTATGTAGTCTTCTGTGTTATCAACATACTCACGCAGCTGCACAACACAGTTGACAATCAATAACAGTTACCAATAAAAAATTCACCAATGAAGAAAGAATCCGAACAACATCTTAATTGATCGATTATCAGCAAAATTCCACAGACAGCTCCATCACATTTATGTTATGGACCAAGACACAGCAGAATTTAAGCAAATAAATTAATGCACTGGATATTACCGTGCAGTTTTAAACCCTATGAATTTTACATTTGCAGTGGTGATGAACTCCTAGATGTTTCTTAATAGTATATTTGACAAAACATAATTGAACAAAGAAATAATAAATTTCCCATACCGTAGTCAACTTGTTCAGTGTGCCATCAATTTGCATGAAATAAGCCTGCAAAGTAAATGGCCATGGATTCAGTTTTACGTCACAGAATGCGATGTGAAAGTAGGGTTAACTTATTACCTCGAGTAACATCTCAAGCTCCTCGACATCATCTTCATCCCCACGAACCGTAGCTACACTTGCCCTACTAGCTCTAGAAATCTTTGAGCCTATTGTAGGAGAGCAAGAATCCAACTAGCAGCACCTGAACCACTCACGGGTGAAGATGCACCAGCCAACTTTCTTGACAAATAAAGGTCGGCCATATCATCATCGTCATCCAAAAGCTGTTCAAGCTCATCCCTCACCTGTAATCAGTGAAAGAACAAAACCAGCCACAATTATTTCAAAATCTCTCTTTCTCTGTCTCTCTCCCTCAAACACCCCCCCCCCCCCCCCCCCCAAAAAAAAAAAAGAGGAAAATCCACCTCAACATCCCCAGAAAATTTCCATACTCGGACACAAAACACACAGCCACAGGTAAAATCATAATGGAGAAATTTAAGTCAACAGCAATTATTGTTTCAGTGGGTAAATCAACCATAGCTACCACGGACAAAAAGTCAGGGCATAAAAGTTCAGCAGTATCTTGTGTCCTCAAAAGACTATTCAGTAGTTTTTTGTTCTCAGGAAGTACCCCAATAAGGAAAGGTGATTAATAGCACTACCATCTTGCAGAAACATGACTGTATTTTTTCATCCACATAATATCCAAAACAGCAACATGTCTGCATCCGCAAAGCCATTTAATAAGCTTTACTAAACACACAGCATGCAAATGCCAAGTTCATTTTGCATGCAGAAAAAGATGAGAAAGGCAGACTACCTTCTGCACCCGAGCAGTTAACCTAGTCATTTGACTCTTCAGTTTACGAACTCGGTCTAAGTTACGGCTACTAATCTGCATTGCATAGTTCACAGACAAAACAGTATGAGCCAGAACATAAGAACTTAAAACTCACACCTTCAAATAAACAAAACGAAAGAAAAAGAGAAAAAGAACAATAAGGAAAGGAAACGGAAAATGAGTCAACCACCAATATCATATCCTACAAAACTGATTTACTGATCGTAGCATGTTATTATGCTGAAACTTGCATGCTAAAAAGTTCGTGAGAATCAAAACAGATATTAAAACAGTAAACTAAATAAACACATACTACATAACAATAAGGAAATTGTTAAATAAACAACTTATTCCGCAGGTTGGGATGAGAAAAAGAAAGGAAAATCTGAACCACTCAATGCAGCGGACTGGCTTACAGTACGCTGAAAGTTCACAATGCTTGCAGATAATCCCTTAATAAACTTGAATGCAGGATCATGAACTCAAACAGATGCAATAGACTGCCTACAGGATGCTGAAAGTTCCTAACGCTTGAAGGTAATCCCTTAATAAACTTGGATGTAGGATCATGTATTCAGACAAACACATATCCATAGACATGGTGCATATAGGATATTTTCAATGGTTAAGTCAGAAACTAATAAATGTAGAAACTCTTACATTTTCCCCAAAAATAAAAAGGGAGTGTAGAAATCAAGAGTATATAATGGCAAAAAAAAAAAAAAAAAAGAAAAAAAAAACCCACAGACTACAATTTATGATGCAAAAATTCCAAACTACTTTTTCTTCTCTTTTCTCCTCTTTTTTCCCCACCTTTAAGTTGCCTCATAAGTGACAAAGAAGAAAAAGGAGGCGTAGAGAAAAGAGAATACATTGCTTGAAAGTAATTATCTAACAACAGGAAAATATGTAGCAAATCTTGCACCTTTGACGTGAGCATATCTAAAGCTGGGTATACAGCAGTCTCCAATTCTATTGTGCGGGCAGCAAGGTAACTACATATAGCCTCTAACGCTACCTCCAAGGCCCTAAATTCAAAGGGAGATTCTGCATTTCATAATGTGGGTATTGTACACATAAATAAAGAATAATGGAAATAAAGGAAAAAACCAATGAAAACAACTCGAATAAAGTATGACCATCAAACACTAGTATAGAATTGCTCGTTATCATTTCTTCTTCAACAGACTGAACAATACGAGGATAGTGTAGACACAAGGTATACCATCTTCTTCACCAGTTTCGACATCATGATGGGCAAGCAACTCTTTGCCATCTTCCTGATCTTTCTGTATAGGTTTCAATCGCCTTCGTAGTTCCTCAATAACAGGAGTAACATTTTCATCTAATAAATCTCGAAGCAAAACCTGTAAATAAAAAGAAAACAAGATTCAAAATCCCACCTGTAAATAAGTCTCGCAGCTCCCACTCCCATAAGAAGAATTACAACCTTGTTCAATGAAATAAGCAGGCAATAGCATAAAAAAAGTAAGCAATATCATTATCAGGATAGAAACAACATCAGCTCTACAAAGCATGCCTGGAACCACTCAGAATTCTCTTTCATAACATGTAAATTACATAAGTATAGTCAGAAAGCTATGTGGGCATCATGCGTATATAAATATTATTCTAAAAGAAATGGTCTAGATTCTTTAAATCATAATGAGCATGGACATCTAATGTTTCTCTGCTTTCGTTGACTTGTAGAAAGGCTTTTTATCAAGCAATGAAGTCCAGGATTTGCAGCAACACCCTAAGCTCAGACGTCAAAAAAAGAACCATCAATAACATCTTTTCCCACGTCAAAAGGTTGACATGAACCAAGCAAAACAAAAGGAAGAGATTTTAATTTTCTTGTCAGCTAATGTCAACGTTATATCACAGACATTTTCTCCAATTTTCTTGAATGTTCAATAGATGAAATCCCTATTTCATATAAAATTATGAGAATAAATGCTATACCTTTATCTTCCACAGCTGCCTCAGCAATTAATCAAACCAAATGTACATATGCAAGAGCTAGAGATTCTTTTTCCCCAATTTATAATACAAACAAAGAAGAACAATAGAAGGAACCAAAAAACTATAAGACCAGAAACAAAAGATATTTACCTCTTCAGCAGTAATAATGGCCTTGATATGCTGCCAAAATCCACAACGCAAACATAAAACATTAGGCATCAGAAGGCACTTAAGTTGCATTTCAGAAAACTAAACCAAAAATCAACAATAAAATCAATTCAAATTTGAAAATTAAAAATCAAAACATAAAATTGAAATCCCAATTAGTTCAGGTGTATATAAAACCAATATAATCCAAAGTTCCGAGCTTTATTCATTTTGTAAAGAATTTACCCCTTCAGCATTTTAAAAAAAATAATACTAATAATAATCCAAAACTCCAAAATTGATTAATAATTCCCAATTAGCAAAAGAAAACCCAATTCAGCAAAATCACAATTATGCAAGAAACAAGCTTTAAACTAATCCCCAACAGCCAAACGCTGCCCTACAGCAAAACTCAAATTCCCGTTAAAAAATAAATAAATAAAATTATAAAAAAAAGAAACCTCTAAATTGAGCACAATGGCTCTATCACGCCCAAGAATTGTAGATGGGTAAGACAAAAGAGGATCAAGAATGCGGAGGTCACGCGCGTGAATTTGCACGCGATGCATGATTGCATATTTGTCTACGTCCAAGACGGTTTCTTGGCCCGAAGAATCAATAAGAATCCAGCTCCGTGACCCGGCACCTTTTTTCTTCAACGAGCCCGCACCCGCACCGCACCCGCACCAGCGCCCGCGACCGGATCCGCCGGCACCACGTACCTGTTTTCTCGACCCATTATCACCCCAAAACACCCCAACCCCTATGGCATGCACATACATGTGTACATGAAGGATTAAATTTTTGTGCGTGTGTTTGGGTGTTTTAGTGTGTGAGAGAGAAAGTTATGGGCGGAGATTGAACCCTAATTTCACAACTGAATTAGGGATTTTGGGATGAAGAAGAAGGTATCGGTTTACATGGTTGACTCTCTTTGTATCTGTTGTGCCGTTTAGTGTGTGAACTGTGTGAGAATTTTTATTTGCTTTGTTTGAGCAGTTTGAACTCAATGTGTGTTATCGGAAAAAAAACAAAAAAGAAGGTTAATTACAGTTTGCCCCCTGAAAGTGCTGAGAAACCTTCACATTGCCCTGTAAAAACTATATACTTTGCACCAATATTTTTAGGGTTAAAATTTTTTTACTAACTTAATTTCGCATAAATTGTTAAAAGTCTAAATTGCCATATAACTGCATGTGTATTAATAAATATACCTACAGGTACTAAAGCTTTTTTTTTTTTTTTGCCTTCCATGCATGTCTATCATGCTTATATATATAATTTTAAAAAATAATTGTACATGCTTTTTAACTAATCATATAATGCTTTTTAACTAATCATATAAAATATATAAAACTTTTTGTCATATTATACTTCATGAATAATATTTTAATTTTTCATAAGATTTTAAAAATTGTATAATAATAAAGATATATGTTTTGCACTATATACAAAACAATAATGTCTTGTATCTAAATTTTGGCAGATGTATATATTTAAAACCAATAAAATGATAGAATTTTTATATAAGATATTGCATTATGTTTAATATATTATGTTACATTAATATCAATTTTAACTCTTTTATTGGTGTACGAGGTATCACATTAATTAAAATTCTATAATCTTATTGGCTTTATATATATGCATGTATAAAAATTTGGTTTTAAATCTTCATTATTTTGTATATAACGAGAAAGATGTATCATTACTATTACACAAGTTTAAAATTTTGTCACAACTTGAAATATTATTCACAAAGTATAACACAACAAAAATTTTTATATATTTTATATGATTAGTTAAAAAGCATGTACAAGTATTTTTTAATATTAAGTTTTTAAAATTATTTACATAAATATGTATTATATGGGTATAACAGACATGCAATGAATAAAATAAAAAAAATAAGTAAGTTTTAATACCTATAGGTATATTTGTTATGAGGGCAATTTTGACTTTTAATAATTTATACAAAATAAAATTAATAACAAAATTTTAACCCCAGTTTTTGGTGCAAAGTTACATTTTTTGCATTCAAGGGGGCAAAGTGCAAGTTACCCAACTTTTAGGGGCAAAGTTCAAAGTGTACATTTTTAATACATACAAATAGTTTATTTTAGTCCATTAATTTATCTTCTTGGAGAAATATTTGGTCTTACCCAATATTAATCCGGGCCTAGCCAGAATCTAGAAATCTTGCAATAATTTCATAGGAAGAATCATTGCAATTTCTTTAGAGGCCCTACCAATTTCTTTATAGCACCTTCCAGGAATTTTCTTGGAAGACTACGGCCTTAGGTTGCCCTGCGAAAAACCTTTTTTTTTTTTTATGTATATGTTGTTATTTATGTCAAAATATATTTAAGTGAGGCAGCCTCACAAGTTGTTAATTCGTAAATTCGCTGCTAGAAATTGTCATTAAGTAATATAAAGTAGTCCGTACATAACGTAATTATGCAAAATAAGAATTTTCTAACAGAAAAGTTTTTACTTATACCACTTATTATTAAATTTCACTACTTAATATTATTCCAACTTCGCAATTTAGATAATCCGACCCCTCTGTTTCGTTATTGTTTATTCTAAAAACTTTTCTTCTTATATATTCCCTAACCATCTTTCTAATACTCTTATCATTTTTGTAGAAAACTTTCAGAAAAAAATTATCTAAATTTTGTAATTTCTTATGCCTCGTATGCCACTTTCCTGGTATTTTCCTCACGTCAACGTCAACGCCTACGCGTACGCGAGTATCATCTCCCACAACATTGGTCTGTAAGATTAATTTAGCTTTCTTTTCTTATTCATCAATCCACAAAAAGAGAAAGAAAAAGAAAATTAGTGTATCAAAGACAATACAAAACAACTTCATTCGCTAGACGGTTTGAGCAACGAGCATACATTGGTTCTCAGCTTCTTCAAGACATATTTTGGCAGAAGATTTTGCTGCCTTTCCGAGATTTCAGGGTATAGAAGCTTTGAATTTTGATACTCAAGTTTCATTTCATGTTTAAGTTCTTTCTCATAATCACCCTATAATGGTTCCATTCAACACTAAAAATGTTGATCTATATTGTCTGTCTTCAATTTTTTTAAAATAATTTTGTTCACATGATCTATAATGTTTAATTTTGTCTGCTTTTCCGAGATTTCAAGGTATAGAAAGTAGCTTACATGTAGTATTTTTTTTTTTTTTTACCTTTTAAGTACACACGGTTTATTCTTGTCCGCTAATCTATCTTACTTGGACAAATATTTGGTCTTATCCCAAATCCATCCGGGCACCCAGAATCGAGAACCGTAAGAGTGGTTTCTTGAGAAAAATCATTGCAATTTCTTTATAGGCCTTTCAATTACTATATCTTATATCTTTTACCCAATAAAATCATCTTGAGTCTATAGTTCTACAACTCCTTCTGAGTATTTTATTGAATGACTACGGTCCTCGGTTGCCTTGCAAAGAAACTTTTATGTATTACTTTATAATTTATGTCAAAACATATTTTCATAAATTCATCTTGAGTTTATAGTTGTACAACTCCTTCTGGGTATTTTATTGAATGGACTACGGTCCTCAGTTGCCTTGCAAAGAAACTTTTATGTATTACTTTATAATTTATGTCAAAACATATTTTCATAAATTCGTTGTTGAAAATTGTCAGTAAATAATGCAATTACTTGACATTAGAATTTTCTATTAGAAAGTTTTCGACTTTGTAACACTTATATTCAATTTCACCACTTAGGTCCAACTTGGTAATTCCGTGGTGTTCTCCTCTAGTTAACGTCAACGCCAGAGTCTCATATCCATTAACATTGGTCCTCTATAAGTGGTCATTTGGCCACATTGTTTTAGCAACGACGATACATTGGTTCTCAGCTTGTTTGAGGCATATTTTGGCAGAAGTGCTTGCTGCTTTTCCTAGATTTCAAGGTACAAAAGTTTTGATGCTCAATTTTCATTTCTTATTTAAGTTTATTCTGATAATCACCCTATTGGTTCCATTCAACATCAAAAACGTTGATCTATTTTGTCTGTCTTCAAATTTTTTAAATAATTTTGTTCACATGATTGATCTCTTCTCCAAAAACTTATCTTTTGATCAAAACGTTATAGGTTGTAGGTAATTTGAAAAAATTGTTGTGTAGAGATGAATTTTTTATAGTAATATTGTATGTTTGATGATATGTTGCAAAAAATATTATAGATCTATAAGCTGATAATGAAAGAAACGCAATGGAAATTTAAAATTTTATTACTTTAATGCAGAATAATTTTGATATACGCAGCAGAGATGAATTTAATTACTTTAACGCAGAATAACTTTAATATAATATATATGATTACAAATAGTAGCGGCAAATAGGTCGAATAAAGAGTTGATGTTTCGAGTTGAGATTCAAGTATAATGAGAAACTTATTGACACGACCCCTAATCTGCCAACTCGTGACAGATCAACATACTGGATCCGAACACAATTCATCGCATTTTGACAGGTTTGCGGGTCACCCAAAATGACATTTCTTTAATCGCTCAAATTTTCTTTTTCTACTATTAAAATCGTATTTCCTTACGATATGATTTTGGGACTATATTGGCATACACTTTCTAAGATAGAAAATGATCAGATGCATTGGAAATCCGATTGAATTATCAAACAACTGTTTCTTGCCATTTCTCAAAAAGGATAGCTCGTCTCTAAACAATTAATTTGCGATTTGTCTATGATTTAATAGGATACTCTATTCTGGCTAGACCTGTTCTGAATTAATTATGCGTCACTAGCATTTTAAGAAAGGAAGACTTTAGAAGAACAAGCAGAATGATGCTGCATGTAGTCCTAATGAAAGTTGTAACTATTTATCCAGTTTTACGGGTAAGAAACTTTGCATTAGTTAGCCATTTTATTGGTTTTTAGGACACATAATTAAAACAAAACTATAATCAAATAGCACGCGAAAGCCTGTAATTAGCCTGTACAGAAAGCTAAATAAACTAATTCGTAGTTGACAAATGTGAATGCGATTAAGGGTATTAGTCAGCAGTATGGCTTTTGTTAAACCAATTTTTTTTAAGAACTTTTACACGGTAACTCGAGTCATATAGGTCAATCCATTAAGGATTCAACCTTACATGTTTGTTTGATGGAACAGTCAGATTCGATTAAATTCTGTGTTGGATCTGCTAAATCTTAACATGACCTCATTATTTTTCGTGTCAAACTTTTTTTGCGTTTTTGAGTCCTGTCGGAAAGCTGTTTAATAAAAAATACCTATTGACACTAAAAATTTTTATCCTATCAATAGGTAGATTCTTTATTGATGAAGGTATTTTGTCTACCACGAAAGCTCCCCAAATGTTGAATCTCTAACGGTATCCTCACAAACGCGATCTTTAAAACCCCTTAAGTGGTTTAACGTTTAATCTTGCATTTTGAGTGTTAACTTCTTTGAATAAATTATCAAGAACGCATAACAAAGAAAGACAAAACCTTAACTTTTAAGAAGAGGGACAACAAGGAGAGAAGAAAAGAGTCACTTAGGCCATTTTAATTTTTCTCTCACAACTTTTTATCTCTTTAGCTATTTTGTGTCTTGATGTCTATTCAAGAGTCAAGGCTAAAGGACCTATTTCTCGCTAACAAAATCTAATTTTTAGGAAATAGACTATTAAGAAACTAACAGGGATAGAAAATTTTTCTTTACCTAATAGGATTAAGCAATTCCCTTTTTTTTAAGAAAATTAATACCTTTGTCCACTACATAATAGGAAACACTTTTCTTTAAGATTTAGATAATTGCATATAAGCCCTTATAGCTAATTTATCTCATAAATTAATCTCATAAGTATCTTATACTTATTATAATAACAATTTAACTAAAGATCATTGTCCTTCATGTATGTTACTTATTAGGTTCCATTCATATTAGCAATAAATATAAATTATAATTTTAGAATTAATTGGCTTTAGTACAAAAATCAACAAAGTTACACTTGGACTAAAGTCAATTTTGTCATAAGAATTCAAAAATTAGATAAGTAAACAAATTTAACTTAATTCAAAATTAATCAGGTAAGAGTCATATAAATTAAACACTTTAATTTATCATCAATTTAATTAATTAATTTATTTGTACTGATAAATTATGAGTGGCATCTAATGATACATCA
>JAMWEH010002519.1:0-18557 GCA_024721245.1 Mitragyna speciosa
GGGGATGCCTAATTACAATCTAGAAGAAGAGAAGGGTAAGAGAAATAATCTATCTAATCTGTCTATTACATTTACTATCTAAAATATAAAAAGTTTTTGTCGAATAAATGAAAAATATAACCTATCTATTACATTAACTATTAAGGATATAAATTTTGCTAAACAAAATATCATCTATCTATTACGTTCCTTTAAATAATTAAAATTAAATTCAATAAAAAAAAAGCACAAAAATAGATAAATTTTCAAACATAAAAAGAAATTAAAACAATACATAAAAAACATATAAGAAAATCACATAGGAGCAAATAAGGAGAATTAAGGAATAATAGGAATACTTCTCACCTGAATAACTGTCATATATACTAACAACATGAGCAAACAAATTAAGGCACCGCTATTTTGGATAAATAAAGCATAAAAAATAAATTCTAAGAATTTGAGGGTAAAAGTGCAAATTTAGCAATATTCCAAGGGAAAAATACAAATTTCAGCTACGTTCTAGGGCGAAAATGCAATTTTCAGCAACATTCTAGAGCAAAAAATATAATTTACAGCAAGCCAAGGGGTGAAAAATAAATTACAGCAATATTTGAGGGTGAAAATATAATTCCAACTAGATTGGGGGGTAAAACTGCAATTTGCGGCAATATTTCAAGGTGAAAACGTAATTCCAGCTAGCTTGGGGGGTAAAACTGTAATTTGTAGCAATATTTAAGGGTGAAAATATAATTCCAGTAAGTTTGAAGAGTAAAAAATGCAATTTTCGGCAATATTTGAGGATAAAAATGTAGTTCCAGCAAGCTTGGGGAGAAAAATGCAATTTCCAACAATATTTGAAGATAAAAATGTAATTCCAGCAAGCTTGGGGAGTAAAAATATAATTTTCAGCAATATTTGAGGGTAAAAATATAATTCCAGCAAGCTTGGGGAGAAAAATGCAATTTTTGGTAAACACAAAGACAAAATCATAATTTCCGGCAATGCATTTGAGCAAAAATGCAATTTTCAGCAATATTCAATGGGAAAGAATGTAATTCCAGCAAGCATAAGGCACTAAATTACAGTTTCCATCAACATTTAGAAATAAAATGCAATTTTAGCAAGATTCAAGCGTAAAAAATGTAATTCAGTAAAAGATGAGGGACTAAATCGTGATTTTAGACAAGTTAAGAGAGCAAAAATATAATTGCTAGCAACTTTAAAACCAAATTACAATTATTCTGAATATAATTGAAAAGACGCGTAAATTCTAGGGGTCAACTTAAATAAATAAGGGCTTAAATGAAGGAAATCGAAAGTATTAAGGGGCATAATGACAACAACTAAGAACTTAAGGGGGCAAAATATAAATATCTAACCTGATAAAAATAATAAAAATAAATAAGTAAAAAGAAACTAACCAAAACTACGTCGTTTTATGCCAAAACGACATAGTTTGGTAACAGATTTTTTTTTTTATCAATTTTTCCTTTCTTTTTTTTTTCTCTTTCTTTTCTCTATTTCTCTCTTTTCTTTTTCTTCTTCCTTTTTTCTCCTTTCTCTTCCGATTTCCTCTCTCTCTCTCTCTCTCTCTCTCTCTCTCTCTCTCTCTCTCTCTCTCTTTTTATTTCTCTCTTCTCTCTTCTTCCTTTGTTCACTCGTTTCTTTCTTTTCTTCGCCTCGCTTCTCCTCTCTTCTTCTCCTTTTGGTTTCCCGTCTCTCGTTCTCTCTCTCTCTCTAAATCACGCTTTCTCCTAACGAAAAATTTGCTTCAAATTCATCTTCTCTTTCCTCAACCCAAATTCCTAAATGACTAATTAAACTTACAAAATCTCTCAAGTCCAAAAACACAAACATTATAAATCCAACAATCTTGACACAAACTTCATTAATTAGAGGAAAATCAAAGTAATTAAAAAAGTTACAAGAGGCTCACATCTTCTGGTGATGGCTGGTTGTCCATTGAGATGGCCGGTTGTGATGGTGGTTGAGGTGGCACCACTAGTGGAGGTACTAGTCTTTCAGCAGGCTGCGCGTAGATGGCGGTATTGTGGATTTTTATCGCTATGTGGCTAATTTCGTGGGAATTGCAGGTGGTTAATGGTGGTGAATTAGGGGAGGTAAATGGTTGGAACAGGAGGTTTATGGCGGTGGGAGAATGATGTTTGGGGTGTGGTGTTTTGATATTTGTGATTATGTGGGTATTTGATGTTTTGTGGGTGAATGTGGCTGTGTGTGTGTGAAACTGGTGTTTTGTGCGTGTGAAAGTGTGTTTGTGTATGAATGGTAGTGTGTGTGGTGTGTGCGTGGTTGTGAGTTTGGCATTGGTTGGTTAATGCATGTTGTCAATAGAGGTGATTAAACTCAGTTCAAACTTGGTGGTGGAGCGGTGGGTGTGTGGTAGTTTCTTGTGCTTTTGCAGGTGATGGAGTCAGTGGAAGGATTGGGCTACTGGTGTGTGTATTGATTATGTACGTGTGTGTGAGTGCTACTGTGTGTATGTTGTGTGTGTGATATGAATGTTGTGTTTGCATAGGTGTATGTAAAGTGTGTGTTTTTGTGAGTAAAATTATGACTGGTGATGTGAACTTGAGGTGGGTAGTGTATGTTTTCGTGAGGGATGAACCGAGGGAGTTTGGAATGCAGGAAGTGAGTGTGTGATGTGTGTGTTTTTTGATGAAGGAGAGGCAGTAGTGTGAGTTTGTTTATGCAGGTGTAGTGACTGTGTATATGAGGTGAGGGGTGAGCCTGTAAATGGGTTATACTAACTGATTGTGTGAAGTACGAGGATGAGTGGCTGTGTGATCTGTGGGTGAAGGTGTGAGTGTTAGTGTGTTTGTGCAGGTGTTCAAATGTTTGTGTTGTGTTCCAGGTGAGGTTGAGAGTTTAGTGTAGGTGATGTTGTGAACTTGGTCGAAAGTGATGTGTGAAAGTGTGCAAATAAGTGTGTGTATGTTTTTTTTTTTTTTTTTGTCAAAACAAGTCACTTTTATATATTTGAACTCAACTATACATTGTAGATTACAAATTATTGGCTACTGCTAGCAGATCAGATTGTGAGGCTTTTGAAACCCACACAGGGAAGAATTCCTTCCACCTAAGTTCTTCAATTAGATTAGTGACAAATCTTGCCAACTCATGACTACAAGTGTTAGCTTTCCTACTAACAAAAGTAAAATTACAATGCCAAAAAGATTGTCTTAGCATTCTAATGTCTTGCACAATCACATCTAAGTCAGACAGATTTTCATCTCCTCTATTAATCTTTCTGATGAGATCTTGATAGTCTGAGACAATTAGAATGGAAGTCCAATGTTCTTCCAATGCTTTCAATAAAGCCATTCTTATGGCATAGCCTTCCAGCAATTCTGGCCTACCATGAAACGAATATGGAATAGTCCATGTAGAGATTAGCTTTTCATTCCTTTTCCTCGCCTGTATTCTAGTGCCATTTGATTTCTTTGAACTGTCCACTGCTGCATCCACTTGGAATATTGTTTCATGTTGAGCTTGTAAATCTAGCAGTTTAATGCCATTTGATGCCTCCACACTTGCTTAGAAGTTGTGTGATGTGAACAATTGGTTTGTGTGTGATTGTGAGAGTGTGCAGATGTTTTTGTGTGTGTAGGTGCAAGCTGACTGTGAGTGAATTTGTGAGGGAGAGTTGTGTGCTCAGGTGGAGTGAGTAGAAGGCAAAGAGTTGTGAGGGTGTGAAGTGAAAATGAAGAAATAAGTGTAGTGTGTGTTCTATGTATTGAGGGAGCCGAGAGAGAAGAAAGTGAATTGGTGATCTTTTTGTGCGAGTGTGTTAACCGTTTGTTTCTTCTAGGCTATGATGATGATGATGAAGTCTTGAGAGTGCAGAAGAAATCATCCAAATCCCTTAAAATCTGGTAGCAAATGTGTGCAAGTTTTGTAAAGGCGATTGATGGGGACTAGAGAATGGAGTTTGTATGTTAGGATGGCTGCAAAATGATAGTGTGTGGGATAAATATGGCTGATTAGCAGCCCTTGCAGTGGCAACAACGTCCTACTACTGCTCTTTTTTCTTTTTTTTTCTTAATTTTTGCAAGGGAAATAAAATAAAATCAAAATCAAATTAAATCAAATGTGAACTCCTTAACATTAAAAGAAACTTACTAATTAAAATTCACTATTACTCAAGGAAAGAAACTTCGCTATAAAAAATCGGACATTAATGAAACATTTAGAAACGTGTTATTAGTAGACAAAAAGACAAAATTTAAAAATAAATACCAAATGACTCCTAAAAAATTATGAAAATTTTCCACAAAATCTAAAGATATATAAATTTTTTCACAGAAAAATTTTAATAAAAAGGTGCATTGGAAAACATGTCAAATATGACAAAATTTATAGAATTACAAAAATACTAAATGATCTTTAAAAATCACAAAAATTTTACACAGAATACATTATCACAAAAAACACGTATAATTAAATTTCAATAAAAAAATTATTGTAGACACCAAATTTTGACAAACCATTTATTTTCAAATACTGGGGGGCACGTTTGCACTTTTTGGGACAAATTTTAATTTTTTAATAATCTGAGGGGCAAAATAGTAATTTTATTTGTAAATATTTTTCTATTAGCTCTTGGGGGTTTAAATTCATATTTTTACTTTGGTGTGAATTTGTTAATTTCTTATGATTTTTCTGGATTTAATTGGTATTCTTTATATTTTTACCATCACGAGGGCAAAATGGTAATTTCGCCCCGCGAATACCATTTTACCTCATTTTTAGTTCCAAATTCATTTTTCTAAATTCTTTAAGCATGTTTCTTAATTTTCTTTATTTTTTCAGAAATGATAACTATTTTCTGTGATTTTTCATTACCCAAGGGCAAAATCGTTATTTTGTAAATTAAATTCATTTTTCACAAATTTTGAGTCAAAAATGTATTTTCTACTGTTTTAAGCTTATTTGTAATTTTGGACAATTTTTCGAGGTCAATAGCTATTTTTCTGCGAATTTTCATTGCCCAAGGGCAAAATCGTCATTTTACAGTTTAAATTTATTGTCAAATTTTGAGTCGTAAATGCATTTTGTAGTGTTTTAAGCTTACTCTTATTTTTTGGTAATTTTTTTGATGTTAATAGCTATTTTTTTGTGTATTTTCGTTGTCTAGGGGCAAAATCGTCATTTGACACTCCGAACGCGTTTGTCTTAGCTTTAAGTTCTAGTTTTATCTTGAAATCTACTTTAAATTCTTTTTGAAAATTTTAGAGATTGCTATCAAGTCTTTGTATTAATTTTTAATTTTTGAGGTTAAAAAAAATATTTTTAAATAAAATTAATATTTTTTATTATCGGGGACGTTTTCGTCATTTTATACCATTCTTGGCCAACAAGACAAAGGGCCTATAAATACCCCTTTTAATCAGCAGAAAAAAAGGAGAAAAAAAGAAAAACCCTAAAACACTTTTACTTTTGTGATTTTTAGATTAAAACACACACAAAAACACCAAAAAAAACATACACACAGTAGCCGTTTTCTTCATTGTGCCATCTATTGTTCATCGTCATTCAAGAGATCGCCACTATTCATCATCAGATTTTTCTTCCAGCTTCCAAAAGGTAACTTCTTATCTCTTTTCCTTTTGTTTTGATCCATTTTCTTTCATTATGTAAAGCTAATTATGTTTTAATTGTTTGGAATTTTGGTTGATTTTGTTTAGATTTTTTTCAATTTTGTCTCTGTGTTTAGTTTATTCTTGGTTATACTTCTTCTCTTCTGTCCTCCACTGCGTCCCTCAATCTCACTTCCTCCTGAAGCCCAGTCATGGCCTTTCACCAACGTTAACCACCCTCTACCATCAACATTCAGTTACCAGAACCACCAGTTAACCCTCCCCTTACAACCAATCACAGCTCTAGCTTCCACTACCCAATATAGCCAGATCACCACCAGAAACACATCACCGTCTACCCCCTTTCACTCCCTGTTGCCCATAACTTGCAAACAACCAAACAAACACAAAACAGAAAACACGATTCACCTCCCCTGTCATCACCGTTCCACCCACAAAACCACGCTTCCCTGGGTCCATTCGCCACAGATACAGTCAAAATCATGCCCTCACCATTGTTTCTCCACCATTAACAACCACCCAATTAGCCTCAGAGTTAATAGCAGTCCCAGAATGAACACTGACTGATGCCCTGTCTCGGCCAAAATCACCCAAATTAGCACAAAAAAAATCACCACCAAAACCCAGTTATGTCTTCCATCAGTCCAGACTTCAAACTTCAGTCCCAACAACGCACCATCAGCATCCGTATTTGTTAGTCCAAACACAACCTCCACCCTCGGACCACCACAAAACAGAGCCAAAGGCCACCAATGAAGCCAATTCCAATCAATTGCATACTACCACCGAGAACCACTCTTGCCACCTGCAAAAACGATAGACAAGCCCACTACCAAACCAGGACACCATCACCATCAGTAAATGCCACCACAACCACCTAAGTCAACCTTTCCATCAAATTCCCACCACTAACACCAACATCCATTCAACAATTACAGCAAAAATAAATAAATAAATAAAGACCGCCAATGACCCCAACGCCCTCGCCACAGTGCCTCCAATCACCACCAAATTCCACAAAAACAGCCCTCTAAGATCAATCAATAAAAAGAGAGCTGCAACTTGCAGCCGAAAATCACCCAACTGTCAACAAATTCTATCTTTGCCATCTCCGCGTCTTCCAGAATCAGCTTAGGAGTAAGAGAGGGGAATTTTAGGAGAAAGAATGGCTGGAGAAAAAGACAGAAGATGGAGAGATGGGCTAGAGAGATGAGAGCTAAAAGAGAATAAGAAAAGAGTGGAAAGGGAATAGAGAGAAGAAAGACTACAGAGAGAGATGCAAGAGTGAATCTAGAGAAATCAGAAAGAATAGAAATCAGAGAAAGAAAGAAAAGAGGGAGACGAGAGGGGAAAAGAACACGGCCAGAAACAGAAAATAGAAACAGAGAAAATACTCGAAAGAGAGAAAAGAGAGATACGAACAGGGGGGGGGGGAGAGCAGCGAGAGAATAAGGGAGAAAATAGAAGGGAGAGGTGATCGGAGAAAGCACAATGAGAAGAACGAGAAGAGAGAGAGAGAGTGAGAGTAGAAGAAAGAGAGGGAATTTTGGAAAATATTAGAAAGGGAATTTAGGGATTTAGTTTTTATGATTTTTAGTTTTTTTTTTAGTTTATGTAATTTCCTAATTAGTTGTGATTTTGTGTTAATTTTCATTTAGACTAAGTTTAGTTATTAATTAACTTTTTAACTTGATTAAGTAGTTTCAGATAATTAATCTAGTTTAGTCTTATTTATTCCTACATAAAATAATATTTATGCTAAAGTCCCCTTTTCCTTTTGTGTTGACAATTTTACCTCTAAAGATTTATTACTTTATGCAATTGAGTCCTTGCCTTTTATAAATTGACCCCCCCTAATTCTAATTTTTTTAATCAAGTTTTTTATTAATTACAATTAAGCCCATTAGTTGCTGAAGTTTATATTTTTGTGCCCTTTTACTAGCTTAATTTTACATTTTTGCCCCTCGTTTATGTGAATTTTTTTAGTTTTACCCCTTGAGTTTTATTGAATTTTATTTTAGCCACGTAGTTGCTAGAATTCTTTTTTTTTTATCTCAATTCGTCAATAGTTATATATTTTAGTTTTTATTTGATTATACCGAGGTGCCTTGACTTGTTTGTTCATTTTGAGTAGTATTTGTACTGAATCTTCGAGAGGTATCCCTATTTCTTATTAATTTCCTCTTTATGTGCTCCAATATGCTCTAATGTGATTTTATGCATTGTTTTTATTATTATTATTTGTTTATTTCTTATCTTTACATACTTTTGCGTATTTACGTATTTAATTTATTTAATTATTGAATTTTTATTATTTTGAAAAAATATAATATTTTGTATTTAGCTAGTCAATGTAATAGCTAGATTATTTTTCTCATATTTTAACAAAATTGTGTAATTAGATAGAAAATGTAATAGATAGGGTATTTTTAATTTCCCCCTTTAAATTGTAAGTCAAGCCCCCCGGTGTAACAGTTAGGATTTATTTGCTTTTGCGTGCTTACATGCTTATTTGTTTTACCGTTTTCATTAGGATTTTTGCATCTAGAATATTATGCTTATCTGTTACGTGCTCCAATATGATCTTACATGTTTTTATGTGTTTAATTTGCTTTTTATTCATGCTTTACTATTTAATTCATGTTTTATTGTTATTCCGTCACCACACTAGTCCAATGCTAGTTGTTGCTTATCGTTTCCCCGCTAGTCCAACGCTAATGGAATTTTCCTTAGAACGGGCTAGCCCAACGCTAGACCCTTAGGACATTTTAGTGATTAGGTTCGTGTGCATTTCTCATTTCACACACTTTTAGTTTTTCTTTCCATTTGGCATGATTTTATTATTACTATTTATTACCATTATTATTATTATTATTATTTTTGACACGTTTTTTCAAATGCATGACATTTAGGTTGCATTTCACTTAGAAATTAGGACATTTGTGTGATTCGACTAGAAATAGTCACCTACTCACGTGGGAAGCGGTGGCGTACAGGCCATTCCCTCCTCCGTGAGTAGAAATATTCAGTCACGAGATACTAGTCCCCCGTACCTGTCATGTTGCATACCCACCTTCTTTCTTCACTTACTATATATTATTATTTTCTTTTCTTTTTGCATTTCATTTGGCATAAAAACTCGTGACTCCCTCGAGGTCTCGACTCGGGTTTCGCAATTAATGCGATAATTCCGACCAACTCTCGACAGAACATTCCGACCCTCCCGATACCCACATTTAGACTTAGGATTTGCATTCATTTAGACACATCCAAACGCAATAGAATCTAGGGTTAATGTAGAAAAATTTGATTAAATCTCGCAACTAGCCTCGGCTAGGTAGAAAGGGTGCCTTAGGCGTGAGCCTTTGCCTTCCCTTTCTTCAAATGTGACTTCCGAACATTTTTCTCTCGTTTTTTCGTAGACTGGAGTCGAAAAAGGTTTTAAAATATTTTTCTAAAAATTTTATTTTTATTTTGTTGAAATGACTTTTCGGGTGACTTGGTACACACTAACTTAGTACCAAGTGGCTACTCCATTTTCTAAAATAAAACCCTTTTTCAAAATTTATTTGGCCAAACCTGTCGCATTTTAGTCCCGGCCTTGTCTTCTTTTAAATACTATTTTTCTTAAAATACACTTTTTTTACTAAAATTTGATTTTTCTCACACACGCATGATTTTTCCCAAAACTTGTTTTGTTAAAAAGGGTCTCGGACCAGACCGTCTTTTCGGGACGCGACAGGCAGCGACCCCACCAGCACCCCTTTTTACTTCATGATTTTTAGGACGCGACAATTATTATTAACGCGTTTTGGAAAAACGTGCCCTTAATTAGATAAAACTACAACAATTAAATAAATAACAAACAACTTCTAAAAATCACGAGATTTTTATAGAAAATCTATGAATATATAAAATGTGCATATAAAATTTTTCACATGAAATTCTAGTAAAAAGGTTGCACTGGAAGACGTGCCATTAACTTAAAAAATACCAAAATTTTAAATAACAACTAAATGACTCTGAAAAATCATAAAATTAGAAAAAAAGATAAATAAATAAAAAATGTAAAAAATATGAATTTAGAAATTAAGATAAAATAAAAGGTATTTATATGCTAAAATTACTATGTTGCCCCTAATGCGACTAATTAGTCACAATTTACGTAAAAATTACAATTGGCCCCCCAAAAACAAAAGGTATCCAAAAATATTAAAAAAATTAAAAGGTTTACCAAATTTAGTATTTACAAAAAATATATGATTTTTTCTTTAATACAGTTTGAGATTTTGAATGCGGCATTTTAACTTCGAATTAATACTCTTAACAGCTCAATAGAGATAGTTGGATAAATATTTATCATTTTTTTTATGTGTATTGGGATATTTTGCACATTTTTAGTATTTTTATTAATTTAAATTTAAATTGAATTTATTGTAAAAGACTTGAAAAACAGTTTACTGAATATTGAGTTTTATTAGAACCTTATTAATCTAACTCCTTATGTTTTTAAGTATCCATTCTTAATGTGATTAGACTTAAAAAAAGGGATATTAAAAGAAATAAATTAAGTGCTAAAATATCAAACGTAGAGTTAATTAAAAAATATAAAATTAATTTTATTTCAAAATATTTAAAAAATGATTTCTCATTTAGTGTTTTGCTTATTTATTTATTTATTGTTTATATACTTTTTTCTTTTTTTTTAGACTATAAAACTTAAATTTATTTACAGATTAATTAAAAATATTTTATAAAAGAGGAAAATATAAATTTTTGTACTAAACATATATTTTTGAAAAATCTAATTTGAATTTGTACTTGTAAAAAGTTTGTAAGACTTTTAAAAGAAGATTGAGTTTGATTAAGATTTAATTTATCTATTTTTTTTTGTATTTCCATTAGTATCCTTTTTTTAATGTGAATATAACTTAAAAAATTGGGGTATTTTAGGAAATACATTAATGTTAAATCACTTAAGGTCCTACAAATAAATATAGATATAGATACATATGGATACATACATACATACATACATACATATATATATATATATATATATATATAATACATTTGAAATAGTCTAAAATTGTGTACATTATAATTGAGGCATGTAGTCAAATTTTATCAGTTTCAATTTCCAATTTTTCCTTTCGGTAAATGATAGTTTATGAGGGTAGGCAGGTCACACTGTCACTTGATTAATAATAATATTATATATTCTAACAGTTGACCTATATTTTTCAGTTTTTTCCTCTGAATTCATGATGCATGATCTTTAACAATGTTCCTGAGGACCTTATTCTGAACAAAATAAAACTTACACACCAGAAAAGTTTGAAATTAAGCTTCTGAAACTTCACTTTGGTCTAAATTATAGTATGAATTTTCCTAACTATCATACGATCTCTTTTGATTTCCGATTTAATTAGACATAGAAACTTTAACAAGTCAGAAAAGTATGAAATTAAGCATCTGGAACTTCACTTTGGTCTAAATTATAATACAAATTTTCCTTAAAACTGTTAATACAATCTCTTTTGTTTTCCAAGTTAGAAACTTTAACAAAATAAAAGTTTACACCAAAAAATTATGAAATTAAGCATACGGAACTTCACTTGGTCTAAATTATAGTATGAAATTTTAACTGTCAATATAATCGTTTTTGTTTTCCAAGCTAGACGTAGAAACTTTACATGTTTAGTATGCAATCTAGATCCTCTGTCTAATTTTTTTAGTGTCCTACTGTGTGTAACAAAATTGAGTCATATCATTACGAAACTATGTTGTATTACTAAATAGAACAATATGGTTTTATATAGTTTCACATTAATAGGCCATAGTTTTATATTGGACACCCAAAAATTTGGACAGAGGATCTGATCCATTTAGCATGTCCTCACTCCTCCCCCCTCACTTTTTCAACTGTCTAATTAAAGCAATTAAGTTTTGCAAAAGGTATTTATAGAAAATTACAGCATTTATTTTCTTTATTTTAGCAAGTTAGAATAGAAAACACTCCTGAAAGTCTAAATACAATCACTCCTGACAAGCAAGTGAGCAACTTTAATCCTTTGACAACATTGGTTGATTGAAAAAAGTAACTCCTAAGTCACCACAAATTTGATTTTGGCTTTGGTTTTGATAACCAACCGCTTGTTTTCTTTTTCTTTTTCCTTTTTTGGATAGAAATAAATTTAAGACATGGGGAAACTCACACTATTTCAAGGTCACCGGACTTTAACTTGTACTATAACTCGAATTCTAATACCCCCAATGAAAAAAAAAAAAAAAACCAAATCTCTGTTAACTATGTTACACATTGCCACTTATATTTGTTACAACTTTAAAAGTAAAATGCGAGAGATAGCCGTATTGGCTACCAAAGTTTTGTTTATTTATTTATTTTTGGTTGACTAGGGAACCTGCAGTTGTTAACTAAAAGTGTGCATTGGCTAAACTCTGACCCGTACAATAGTCGCAAATCACATGTAAAGATAAACGGTATTAGGGAAGTCTTGTGCAATAGGTTCATATCCTAGGCAAGGTTCGAATCCATGGTAATAGTAAATAATTACACCAACTCTACCATCCCGACCAACTCAAGAAACAATTAGCTACCAAAGTTGTTAGCGAAGGTGAGCAGCTTGCTTAACAGGGAACTGTTCTAACTCCCATTTCCGCTTCCGAGTTAAGAGCAGGAACTGGAGTTGGATATACTTTAAGTAGTCAATGGTGCAAATTTGAAGGCGTCGGATTATTTCATGCAGCTGACTCAAAGGCGTGGACCATATTTCATTTCTTTAATACGACGAAGTATCCAGATGCTTTGCTTTTCACTTTTGACGTGGAAAAAGAAAATAGAATTAAAATGATACGATAACCCTTCCCATACTTACAATAAACATTTTAGGAGGCGTTTGGTTCAAATTCCTCAATCACTATCACTATGGGTATCATTAACCCTACTATGAGTATGGGTTTTGATGATTCCCCCCAACATGTTTGGTTTAATAATGGAATGGGTATCATTATAAGAATATTTGTTTGGTATACTGAAATGACTTTCAAGTAAATTTTAAAATTTTAAAATTTTTATTTATGATATACATATTTTTTAGATTTCTTATTTTGTATATTTGAAAAAAATTTAAAAAGATTTCTTCAATTTTAAATATAGTCATGCTCTAATTTGAGTTTTATGGAAATGATAATCTTAAAAAAAGTCATTTTTATTATATTAACAGAGAGTATTATATATCTTTGATTTTCAATACAATTTTTTATAAAATTATTGAATGTAAAAAAATTATTAAAAAGAATTTTATAAAAAAATATTAAAAAGAATTTTTGTAAAAAAATTTATAAAGTACTAATAAAAAATATTCAAAATAAAATTTTAATCTCAACTCAGTTCTTCAAAATCTCACCAGTAATTAACCAATTTCTTTAGCTATTAATTAATACTAATTATAATTTATGTATCGCTCTAATTTTCAGCTTTAAATTAGGTTTTTTCCCCTCACTTTTACATTTTTTTGTTTTATTTTCAACTTACAATATTGCCACTGGAAATGTTTCTCCTGCCGATGAGCCGGTCACCGGCGATGATACATCGCAAATGCCACTGGGAGTGGAAACCGCCAGCGTTCCAGAAGAACAATGAAATTGAAGAGATTCACTTTCCTATGTCACGCCAGGTCTACATTGATAAGATAAGGTAAAAAATAAAGGGTTAATTACCGCAAGCCCTCATCAATTATTTTTTGTAGACACATTACCTCCCAAACTCATTATAAGATACAGAAAAAAAATAATTCTAACCATTTTATTAATAAAATGACCAATATGTCCTCCATTCAAAGTTTAAGTGAGAAAACTACTGTTTTTTACTAAAGAACATTTTTCATTATTCTTATTTTTCTTTTTTAATAAATTTTGCATGCATTTTCTCGATTTGACCGTAAATATTATTAAATGTTCATTCTTGTATTACACATTTCAAGTTTTATTTATTGGAAAAACTCGTATCCTAGAATGTTGATATACTTGGACTGCTTTTTATTGGACCTTCATTTCAATAGTGGAAATTGCCTTCATAATTAATGGGCATTTATGCATTTATTCTACGAATTTAGGAGTTTGATAAACTCATTTCATTTTCTCTTATCTTCTTCTATTAGCTCATACTTTCATCGTAATGTGGAACATATTTTAAATAGTTCTAACTCAAGTTATGCACTTAGGGAAAAAAAAAATCTCAATTGTAGGTGTAGAAAAAGATTGTCATTATATACATGATGGAGAATTAAAAACTCGAGAAGGAAATTTCTAGAATGCTTTACTCAAAGAACAGTTCTCATGGTACAATATAATTTTTAAATATATTTTTAATAAGTAGCACATTAATGATACACAGAGATTAGTAAAGCAATTTTAAAATCATTTATTACTAATACAAATTTTTAAACCACTTATCAACAAAAAGCTAGAGTGCATGTGAGTATTTTCAATAAATCTACCTAAAGTATGCAGTAAAAGAATAAAATTTAGTAATATTTTTATGTCGAATCGAGAAAATGTAAGCAAAATTTAATTGAGAAAAAAATAAAATAAAACAAAACTATTCTTTAGCAAAAATAATATTTTTCTCACTTCAGCTTTCATAGAGGATATATTGGTCATTTTACCAACTAAATGGATAGAATTAATTTTTCTTTACCTTGTGATGGATTTTGAGCGGCAAAGTGCCTATAAAAATTTTTAAAAGGGGCACAGTGCATCAGTGTTATAATTGATGGAGGTTTATTGCAATTAACCCAAAAATAAAAATTGATAAAATTTGTGGAGTTTTTTTATTAATGAATTAATTTCGATTAATTTGTTTTAATAAGAGTGCTAGTGAATTCGGGAATTGATCGACTATTTGGCTAATAGGAAGGTGGTTAGTTCAGCTGCTCAAGCCTTGTGAAGAATTAGCTGCAGATGTATTGGTACTTGAAATTGAATTATTTTGGATGTTTATTTTAATTTTAATTAATTAATTAATTTTTTTTGGGGTACAGGGAAGCTCAAGTTCAGTTTTGCATTTAGGACAGTATGATAAAAAGTACTCTTTTCGTTTGTATGATGGTTGGGACAGCTACTCACTCATTTTTACTGCTTTTGGATTTTTAATATAATAAGTATTGCGTTCATCACAATCCAAGACTGGTAGGCAAGGCCCGATAACTCTAACTCTATAAATTAGTAAAAGGTCGAGTAGTTAAAGCTCTACGACTTCACCTCAATAGTTGGGGGTTCAAATTCTACCGACATCATTTTCTTTCTCCCATTATAATAGTGTAGGCTGATAAAAAAGGAAAGAAAAAGGTAATTTTGTTTTTAACACTAGCAATTTTGTTTGTGTCATTTTTATCCCCCATTGGGGTGAACATTTTGTGACCTGTAAGATTCTTTTATTTTTTTGCCCATTTTTCATTATGGGGTTTCCATTTGAAGGATCATTACACTATGTTAGATCAAGTTGGTTTTCAGAAATGGACCTCGACAAACACCATAGAAATATGAAATTTCGTACGCAGAGTCTCACATGGGATTTGGGCCAACACCCCTCAATTGCCTATTTAATCTACGGACTAATGCTGGAAAGTAAAGAAACAGCTAGTAATATTTTTTTTTGTTTGTTTGAGGGAAAGAATAAAGATACTATCAAAGTAAGGAAATATAAATGGTCTTTAAAAAAATGATGAAGATTGATTTCTCTGATCTCTTTCAATTTATTTCGTGAGGATGGTAAAAAAAAAAAAAAAGAGAACAAAAGAGGACCACGCGGGTGTTTCTAGTCAGTATTTTGGTTTGCGTTTTCTTTGAGGGGTGGACTAAGGATTACAACTACTGTTGCTAATGTAATTTAAAAACTGCTTTAAGTTTCCTGTTTGTTTCAGTTTTGTGCATTTAAAACACGACCAATTGAGAAATAAATATGCAAGACGAAATTCTTTCGAGGAAGGAAAAGACAAATTTGAGGTCTAATAAAAACACGCATGTTCATGCACACAGAAGACATAATTTCAAGCTATTCTGTGAAGCTAGATTGCTTTTGATCTTTCATTTACTTGGGAGGTGACGGTAAAATTTGCTAGTTCCTCGCGCTGAGAACCTGATATTTACTGCTAAAGAACAAAGAATCAATGAATGGATGATGCATTTCAATGTTTCATTCTATGATCCCAGTCAGAACTCAGGAATCCAATTCAATAGATCTTCACCAATTCAAAAGATACATCGGCTTCACTAGACTGTCTGTGAGTTGATTCATTTGTTAATGATGCCTAACACATCACGCCGTTGAAGAATTTCAAGTATTTTCTCTAACTCACCCAGAAGAATAGCTGCTTGCCGAACACTTGTCTCCCTATTTTCAACGGCATCACAGTGACACATAATGATGATAAGACGTGGTAAACTGATAATGCACACAGCAAATCTATCTGCAATCATGACTGATAGTTTTTCAAATAGTTCTTGATCTGTAAGATCGTTGTCTCCTTCATAGGCCAACAATAGTGTTCTGCTGATTCTGTACATTGAGTTAGCAGCTATAATCTTTAAGGGCCAATGGATAGGATGCTTTGTACGTATATTTGTCTTAAATTCCATAACTCTCCTTTCAGCTATTTTAGCTAACCCTTCAAGAATTTCTCTCGAGGTTTTCCCTTTGAAACTGTCAAGATCCTCATCCAGCCATTTGCAGTAAAGTTCAACTCCTACCCACAAAACATCTGCTGCATTGCTGATATTAACAAAATCTCTCCTAGCCTTCTGGTGTTTATCTACAAGGTTGCATGGCGAAGGCCTTGACTCACGTTTTTTAGCAGCCGATCAGCTTTGTCCTTTTGAATGTTGGGAATCACAATGGCAATGCTTGCTAGAGTCCCTACAGGTAAACTCCAGCAATTAGGAGGTTCCTTAGAATGCAAGCTTGGAGCCTGGTCACTATCAGAATCTATTATACTAGTGTAGCCGCTTGATTTTCCCAGAAGCTCTATCTCCTTTCTTCCGGTCAGGATTAGATGATCCACCTCATAGAAGATTTTCTTTAAGGTTCTTCTCGGCAATGAACCGTCTCAATACACATGTAATGAAATAATGAAATTTTAACCCTCTTGAGTTTCCAATTTTAATTGTTATTGTTTTACATGTTTATTATGCCTGGCCTTGTATGTTTTCTTCTTCTTCTACAGTTTTTTTCCCTTACCTCTTTAAACGGTCTAATTACATTAAGTTCGAAAAAGTTGTTTACAGAAAATTGGAACATATATTTTCTTTATTTCAGCAATTTAGGATAGAAAACACTCCTGAAAGTTAAAATAGACTCAAAGGCGTGGGATTCTTTTATGCTGCTGACTCAAAGGCGTGGACTGTATTTCACGCCTTTAATATGGCGAAATATATAAATCCTTCGCTTTTCGTTTTCATGAAGTGGGAAAAACAGAATAAAATTAGAATGGCGAATAGAAGCAATTTTTACAAGAACCCATCCTATACTTACAACAAACATTTTAATCTCAACTCAGTTCTTCAAAATCTCACCAGTAATTAACCAGTTTCTTTTATTATTAACTAATACTAATTATAATTTATTTATCGCTCTAATTTTCAAATTTAAATTAGGTTTTCCCCTCAATTTTCACTTTTACTTTACTTTTTTTTTTATTAAATTTTCAGCCTACAATATTGCGACCGGAAATGTTTCTCCTGCCGGTGAGCCGGTCCCCGCCGACGATGAAATCGTTGTACATCGCAAACGCGGCCGGGAGCAGAAACCGCCGGCGGTCCAGAAGAACAATGAAATTGAAGAGACTGACCGACCTATGTCGCACCAGGACTACATTGATAAGAGAAGGTGAAAAATAAAAATTGGAAAAAGTTATGGAATTTTTAATTATTAATTAATGTCGACTAATTTGTTTTATTTTAGAGTGCTGGTGGATTTGAGAACTGATTGACTATTTGGCTAATAGGAAGGAGGTTAATTCAGCTGCTCAGCCTTATGGAGAATTAACTGCAGATGTATTGGTAACTGAAATTGAATTATTTTGGATGTTTATTTTTGTAAATAATTTTAATTTACGTATTTATTATTTTTATTCATTTTTTTGGGGACAGGGAAGCTCAAGTTCAGTTTTGCATTTAGTACAGTATGATAGTAAGTTCTCATTTTTCTTTTGCATTTAGTCGCTGTTTGTTTGATTTTAAAGATGCTTGGAATTCGATATTTTGCATGGGGTTTAGGTGATTTTTGAGATGCCTGATAGCCAACAATGATGTACATTTTGCTTTGAGGTTTTTGTTTCATCACATTTTCAATCATTTACGCTAGTTTGTTTGTATTTTCAAAGGAAGAAAGCTACTGCTACTTGCTATTTTCATCGTCCCATATCCTGTTTCATTTCTTGTTGTGTGCTTGTTTAGTTTCTGTTTTTCTCCCTTTTTTTTTTCTTCTGTATGTATGTGTGATCACCTGAATCTCATATACTTGCAAAAATTAGCTAGGAAACAGCTCCTACTATCTCTGCTATTTAATTTGGGTTAAACAGGAAGTGGGTTACCTGATTGCAGGTTGTGTTTCCTGTTGTTAGTTCCCTTCACTTTATATGGCTCATTATTGCTTTAGCCTTCCCCCCTCCCCCCCCCCCCCCCCAACCCTTTTTTTTCTCTCTCCCAATAACCACATCCTTAATAGGATTGCACTTCTAATTAAATTCAGAGTTGTGGTGATTCCTGTTTGTTTGAAATCATGTAATGCAAAAATGTGCAGGCGATTCCAGTTCCTCTGGTGAAAAAGGAGATAAGCAAGATCCTACTAATAGTTCTGAAGTGCTGTGGGAATCACTTCCAGACAATCAGAATCCTTATACAGCATGTTTGTTACTGGATGCCTTAAAACTTTTT
>JAMWEH010000770.1:0-35159 GCA_024721245.1 Mitragyna speciosa
ACTGTTGCTTTTTGTTTTGTTTTAAAATTTGCACTCTAGTCCCTGAGGACTAGAGTGCAAAAAAATTAAATTACAATTTTTAGAAAAGGTTTTTAAAAATTGTGAAGGTTTTAAAATTTTTATAAAAAGTTTTCTAAATGTATAATTGATTAAGCAAAAATTTTAAAATTATATAAGCAACAGCTTTTAAAAGAATTTTATAAAAAGTTAAACAAATTTAAAAATTTATTATTTTACATAAAAGAAAAACATAAATTTTAAAATTTAAAACTTTTGATAAAAAATTTAAAAGTTTTTTAAGAGTAGAAAATTATTTTTTATTGATTTGATTTGATAAAGTGAATAAACTATGAAAAATTTATTTAAATTGAGTAAAAAGGAAAACAAAAATTGAGTAAGCGATGTAGCTGGTGGCAACACCATTTAACAAAAAATTATTTTTTTGCACTCCAATCCTTAGAGAATTTGTCCTTGAATTCCTAAAGACGTTAATGCTAAAATCCAACTACCCTTAAATAAGATATATGTTAAATTGAAAATTGTTGAAAAATTTTGTGTACTTTTGGTTTAACAATATGTTATGTAAAATATTTAAATATTTTTTTATGTTGCTTTTTTTATTCTTAGTTGGTATTTTGGATCAATTATGTAAAGTGAAGAATTATTGACAATATTTTCTAGTTAGAAATAGTTATGGAAATAAGTAGAAAAATATTTAAAAAGGATAAGTGGAGAAATATTTTAAAAGTAGGAATTATGGAAATAAAAATTACAAATTGCATATTAAGTTGTAAGTAATGATTAAAATACAAATCCTATATCCTAATTCTAGAATTCCTATATCCTAATTCTAATGGGTAAAAATTACAAATTGCATATTAACCCTGTATTATAATTCTAGAATCCTAAAATACAAATCGTTAAAAACAAAAAACCTGCAAAGCCCTAAAACCAAAATTGTCAATCTTTTCCAAGAAAGTTATATTTTCCCGGGCATCATTTGATCCCAATCTTCATCTGTACGTGTGTAAACTAATTATAACATTAGTGACTCATTAACAAGAACGTAATTATTTTTCATAGCTTTCTGATCATTGTTTTTATTATTAGGCTAAACTTTAATAATTACACTTTGATTTCAAAGACATCAACATTTAGGAAAGAAGTGTCAAGAACGAAAATCAACCCCTCCCGGTCAATTGCTTAGTTTGTGTAGGAAAAAAAAATTTTATCCACGGTGTCTGCAGCTTTTTTTTACTGCTTCTACGAATGTGCCATTCGCACTTTGGAAGTGCAAACAAGAATTTGTGTCAGACACAAATTTTGTGTTTGCACTTCAAAAGTGCGAAAACAAATTTATCTGACACAAATTTGTGTTCGAATTTTCAAAGTGTGAACACAAATTGTATTGAATTTTTTTTTTTTTTTGGAAACAAAATTTTCGTGATTTTTTCAGTTTTAGTTTTAGGGTTTTAGAATATGAATTTTTTAGTTCTAATTTAGGATATTGGGAATTTTTTTTTTAGTTTTCGTTTTAGGGTTATAGAATATGAATTTTTCAATTCTAATTTCAAGGTTTTGGAATATGAATATTTTTAGCATTTGTATTGTATGGTTTAGTTTCGTTATTAATTTTTCATATTCTTAATTATATTGCTAATAATTATAAAAATTTTAAAATTAATTAAAGAGTATAATCAATTTAATTTTAATAAGAATAATAATAATAATTTTAAATTTAAATATTAAAGTCTTTTTTAGGCATAGAATCACAAACAAATAAAATAAATTCTCGTCCCTAACTATAATGTTTAATCTTGCAGGTTGTTGGAAGCTGTAGAAGGCTGTGAGTTGCAGTAGAAAAGACGGTTGGAGAGACTAGAAATTCTCACATTCAGTAGGAATTTGGCATTGAAGGTTAGTATTCCTTAAAACCAATATAAATATTTTATAAGTAGAGTTAGGTTTAATAATTTTGGTAGATGTTAATAAACTGTGATTTTTGAATTTATGAATTTATGTCATTGTTATTGTTGTTGTAATTTCATCTTCAAGTACGTATATTATTATTGGAATTTTATTTTCAAGCATTTGGTAGTTGGAATTTTCATTTAAGGCCATTAGCTAGTTGAAATTTTCATTTAGTCCCATTAGGTTACTAGTAATTTGATTTGACCCTTAATTGGTGGATATAATTTTCATTTAGTCTTATTAAGTTGCTGAAAATTTGATTTTGACCGTTCATTGGTAGCTGGAATTTTTATTTGCTCTTATTAAGTTGCTGGAAATTTGATTTTGAACCTTCATAGGTAGCTGGAATTTTCATTTAGACCCTTTAGGTTGCTGGAAATTAATTTTTGACCTTGATTGGTGGCTGTAATTTTCATTTACTCCTATTAAGCTGTTGGAAACTTGATAATTTGATCCTATTAATAAATTTAGATTATTATAGATAATAATCTAATCATTATGTTAAAATGTGTAAGGGCATTTATTATTACGTTTAGGGTTATTATGTAAAAGTTATTTTATTTTTATTATTTTGGTCATATTATGTTAGGATTAAGTCTATAAAGTAATGTTGAAATTAATAATTTTACTTGGATAAATAGTTATGTGAACATTTAGATTATTATGATTGACAATTAGTGATTATGTTAACATGTTAAATTGCCTTTTAATTTTAAGTAAAAAATATTATTACGTTAAAATATTTATTTTTTTAGGTTATAGTGAGATATTGAAAAAATGCATTATACATAATAGTTAACTTATTATATTAAAATGTTATATGTTGTTAAAATTATTATAGTTATACTCAAGATTAAGGGTTTATATAGTAATGCGAAAATATATATTTTAACACGGATAATTATTGATATGCAATTTTTTTACTATTACGTATAATAAATTAGTGGATTATGTTAAAATTTACGATGAGTTTATTATAATGTCAAAATAATATTACAATGAATTGAAGTAAAATTTTACAAAGTTTAAGTAACACTACACTGTTAAAATTTTACAATGAGTTTAAGTAAAATATATTATCTTCATATTATGTTAGTTGTGTTATTGTGATTATACTATGTTAAGAATTAAGCCTAATATAGTACGTTTAGGGTTTGGGTATGTTTACACGGAGAATTAGTTATGTGAAAATTTTTTATTATTGTGGATAATAAATTCGTTATTACATGTGCTCAAATGTTACAATAGCCTTGATTATTACGTTAAAATATTTATTTTTTAGGTTATAGTCAGATATTGAAAAACATGCATTATACATATAGTTTAGACATGGATAATTATTGATATGCTAATTTTTGACTATTATGTATAATTTTAAAATGTGTATTTTAGTTCCACCAATTATTAATTATGTTAAAAAGCATGTATTATGTAAAAAATATGCACTAGCCTTTATTATGTTAAAATTCTTATGTTAAAATGTTTATTTTACATGAATATTCTTATGCACTAGCCTTTATGATTTGTATTATTTGAAATAAATAGGCAAAATAAGCATTTTAATTTTAGATTTTGTGATTTAAATATTTTAATTGTGTAGCTTATGGATGGATAAATAGTATATTAACTGTAAATATTTTAATTTTTGTTTGTGAGTATTAGACAAGTTTTGTCAAATGAACAACGGTCTGATTATTCAGCTATACTGGGGAGGAAAAATTGTAGACAATGAGGGGATCATTGGCCTACGATCCTCCGAGGTGCAATAAAATGATAATAGTCAGGGAGCGTGTAGGGTTTAACGAATTGGTTGAAAAAGTATACAACGCAATGCAAAGGGACCCTAGCGAAGTTGGTAAGATAAATCTTCTGCTACGAAATCATATTGGCGGGTATAGTTATACGGGTGTACCGATAACGGACGACGATGATGTCGATAACTTGTATTATATGAAGCAGATGGTGTCGCCTCAAACACCGTGCGAAATATATGTTGAGGTGGAAGAAAACCAAATTAATGCCAACTTATACGGCTCGGGTAACCCATTTAATGATTATGAAGCAATACCGTTGCCTCCTAATCCACCTCCTCGTAGACGCCGTCGTGGGGGTAGACATGTGAATCGACCTAGTAGTAGTCGGATGGTTGATGATACTTTGGCACAATCACCGGGTCATTTCACATCTGATGCAGAATATCATACGGCAACAGGTGAATATTACACTGAGTACTTCAGCAGGCGAATATTATACTGGTGCTTCAGTAGGCGAGTATTGCACGGGTGCTGTCAACGGGTGATGAACTTGGTATAGAGGAATGAAGCAGATTCCGAACCAGAACCAGAGAGCGATGATTCCGATCATGAGGATTCGGGGAATCAAGCAAGACATATGGACGAGGCAGGTCCTAGCGTTCCTTACATAGGCGGTGTGTCTGAAGTCATGGGGTCACTTCGAGATATTGAAGGTGTCGAAGCAATGATGGCATTTGATCCCATGGATCGTGGAAATTACATGCGTCTCAATGTGTGGAATGAACAGATACAAGAATTGGAGTTGGGACAACTGTTCAAAACAAAAGACGATGTCGAGCGAGCTGTTAAATTATGGTCGGTCAAGAACAACAAGGAGTACAGAGTTAAAGAAAGTAATCCACGTACGTAGTATGTCATTTGTAAACATCAAACTCCCGACACTCCATGCAATTTTAAACTGAGAGCCACACTTCGGAGTACATATCAACAGTGGATGATTGTGACTTTACAGAAGGTGCATAGTTATGTTCGCGTGTCGAACTCGAACGATCACCGACAATTGAGTTCTCACATTATTACCGAGTACATTGTGAGCCATATAAGTAATGGTCCATTATTCCCAGTCAAAGAAATACAAACAATGGTTAAGCAGAAGTTCAGCTGTGATATCACGTACAAAAAAGTGTGGTCTGCAAGACGAAGGTGCATTGACCTAGTCTACGGTGATTGGCCTACTTCTGTAGCGCAGTTACCTGTATTCATGCAAGAGTTAGTCACGACTAACCCCGGCACGGTAGTCTCTTGGCTACACCATCCACATAGTACATCACAGTGCTTTATTTTTTATTACGTGTTTTGGGCTTTCGGACCTGCGATCGAAGCATTCAGGTTCTTAAAACCTGTTGTTTGTGTAGATGAGACATTTATGAAGGGGCCATATAAATCCAAGCTTTTCGTTGCCGTTGGGTTCGATGCAGATAATCGACTTCTTCCACTAGCTTTTGCCCTTGTGGATGAAGAAACAAATCGAAGTTGGGGATGGTTTATGCAGCAACTGTGACAGTACACTTTTAGAAATGTCTCAAAAATTTGCATAATCTCTAATCGACACAAGAGCATAATTAACGCTATGCATAATTGGCCGAATGGCAATGCAGTCTACAAATTCTGCTTGGTCCACGTCCAAGCTAACTTCACAAAAAAATTTAAAAATCAGCGGTAAGATAATTGTAAAGTGTATATTTTAACTTCAGGTTGATGTTATAATGGTGGTATTTCATATTCAACTTATGATCGAATTATGCATATTTTTCAGCTTGAAAGATCTTGTGTGGGCAGTTGGATCTGCCCGACAAGAACGTAAATACGATGAATTCATGCAGGCAAATTCAGGCTATCAGTGAGGAGGCACATCGATGGCTAACAGGTGAATCCGTTCAATCGCATCAATGGGCGCTTTGCAAAGACGAGGGATATAGGTGGGGACACACGTCAACAAATATTGCCGAGTGTTTCAACAAAATTTTACGGAGTTCCAGATTATTACCGATCAAGGCATGCGTTGAACACACATTCAACCAAAGTGTGTCATTGTGGGAGAGAAAACGAAAAATCACATCGAATCCCACTTTTCCACTCCCTAAGCATCAGTGGGATAAATACTCAGTAAACGAAAAGAAGGCACGACAGGCACTCGGTAACGCAGTACAATAGCGTCTACGGGCGAATATGGAGTGGTTACGAGAATTCATCATGGCAGAGGTGGAAATGCCCAAACGGTAAATTTCAGTCAGCACACATGCACGTGCGGCAAATACCAATCTTTAAGATTCTCATGTTCCCATGTTATAGGCCGCATGTCGAAAGGCAGGCATTAGACCAATTGAATTAATTGACCCTTATCTACACAAATTCTACGTATTTTCAGACATGAACAGGCCAGTTTCACCCTATTAGACACTCAGGCGTATTGTGCGCCTCCTGATTTTGCACTTAGCATACGATGCTACACGTCTGAGAGAAAGGACTAAGGGGCCGACAAAGAACGTCACGAATTCTTAACGAAATGGATCGTCGCTGTCCTGATGCCCCACGTAGATGCAGTGTATTTTGCCAGCCGAGGTCACAATGCAGCTTCATGTCCCTGATCGACCCATTTTTTCTAGCAGATTTTTTTTTATGGATGTGTCTTTTAATTAAGGATGTAGCGATTTGTTTATTTACTTTTTTGTGTAATGCTATGAACAATGCGAATAAAATTGAGTTACGCGTTCATCTGTTACATGTACTTCTGTTCGATTGATTGTACACAAGCATTCATTTCAGTCGTATTATTTTAACAATTGAATTAACAATTTACTTATTCATATACATTGTGAACTTTGTATTTTAATTCCTACAAATTTGTAATCGAATTTGTTTTACTTGCACATGATACCAGGCTTATGGCTGCATTTCCCACGCCACCAGCTACGTCGGCCCTCATCTTGGGCCACACGACCCTAGTCTATTGATTTTACAGCCTGGTCATCGGTCTCAGGACGTGTTCTACTGGGAACGAGCAGCAGCTTAAGGCGAAAAGATGTGACGGACATTTTTGAAAATTTATTCGCAACGTTAAGGATCCACGTATTTTACATTACTTAGAGTTAGTCCGGATTTGATCGCGTTGTCGATACAGGCATGTTGATTGTACGATCACGCTCTTATCACAACATTGATAGAGTGGTGGCACGAGGAGACTCACACATTTCACTTACCATATGGTGAGGCTACTGTGACGCTCCAAGGATGTCGCAGTTTTGTGGGGCTTGCGTATCGACGGCATGCTAGTGACATTGGTCGATCAAGAGCTAAATATCCTCCAAAAGAAGGCTCTCATTCAGGAGATTTTAGGTTTTTATCCCTGAGGATGATGATATCAGGGATGGGAGACTTAAGATTAAGTCGTTAGAGCGACACTGCATAGGCGGATTGCCTAGCTCATGCGGATGACATGAGCCGTACTGTCAGCATGCTCGGATATATATTTTGATGCTATTATCTAGGACAGTTATTTACTGATACTTGTGGCAATTTGGTATCCCCACACTTTTTAGACTATGTACGGGACATTCAGAGTATGTCTCGTTACAGTTGGGGGAGTGCAGTGTTAGCTAGGCTGTACAGGTCTATGTGTACAGCATGTAGGTCAGATGCACATGTCACCGCCGGTCCATACATGCTTTTACAGGTATGACATGATAGTATTGTCATAATTTTTTAATTTCAATATGTAATTCAAATGAAAAATATTTTTATTTCGCATCCTTTTCAGCTTTGGGCATGGGAGAGATTTTTCGACTCTTCGACCGGAAGATTGTCGACCCAGTGGCATTACCTTATGCCTAGCATACATAGGGAGCACGTTGGAGTACTACGCATACTCATGCTAATGCACCCCAGCATTCTTTGCCCTATTATCGAGATCACATCTCGAAACTCAGGACAGTACGATGTAAGTTGTGTAATCGTATTTAATTTAATACCCTAAACCATATTCACTAAACATATTTTGTAAAAATTAATAAATACATATTTCATGCAGTTCATATGGGAGCCGTACACGACTAGGTGTCCTTACGTCGATACACCCAGATTGTACTGTCGATGCGCATCTATGGCATGCGAGGGTTCCTCTTATTTATTTTTCATATTGTAGAGATTCACCTACCGAATCGCGTACTTCGACAGTTTGGCATTCAGCAGGATATCCCTGAGCCTCTAGACACGCAGCCGGCACTTCATGCATTGGGCAGATCCGGCCGCCCTGGTCAGAATTGGGAGGTATTTCATGCCAGATGGATTCATTGGTGGGGTCGTCGTGCAGATTCAGTGATACATGGGCCTCCTGCAGACCCGTACTCTCCTAGCCATGAGTACATGCGTTGGTACCTGCTACATACTGTCCGATATATTACACCTTCTGTTGTGCAGCTATCTCATCGGGAAGGGGCTACGAGGAGATGCAGGTCGACACGATTATTTGGTATGCCTTAATTTTCCTATAGTGTTTAACGAAGTTGTTAAAATTTATGTAACGTTTAATATTGAACCATCTTTTATACATTTAAACTAATTTATAAATTTCATATTTCGTTTATTTAGATGGACAGTATGGCACGCATCGGATGGGCTACGCATGAGGTTCTCACGCAGGATGCACCACAGTCCCATACTATGCGTACCCATCTACAGTCTATACGCGCAGAGGCATTTGGTAGCATGCAGCACGTTGGGAGAGACTATCGCATGCAGTTAGGGACATTTGACCAGGCTTGAAGCCGGTTCATCGTCGCAGGCTCAGGTGCGACGTGAGGATCCCGTTCTTCGTGTACGCGAGCATCGGCGAGGACAAAGCCGCAGAGGAAGACGTCGCCAGCAGGTTGAGTTACCACTGGATCAGGATGACGATATTAGTCTCCACTCTTCACATCACGGTGCTGATTCGTCTGGACAGTCAGGATATGTCCCGACGTTTGATCCATTCAGCACCCCTACGCAGATGCCAGCCTTTGGAGCATATACTGACTATGGCACATCAGCCCGCAGTTCTTCAGTTGGAGATGATATTATCTTCAACTTCATGGCTAGGGGGGATGCTCACTTATCATCTCGCCCTAGTACTTCCAGGAGTGCTATGCCCGGACCTTCTGAACCGGAGTCGTGTCCGCGCTGCGGACAAACACCGGTTCCTACTGACGATGCTGACGAGCCTCCATCGCCATTACATCTTGATGCTGGATTGAGGAGATCTTCTCAGCCAGCAGGACCAGCATTACATGGCACATCGGAGAAGACATTGGAGATGCGGTTGTTCTATCACACCACGGGACATGGGCAGGAGGCATATGTAGAGTGATATTATATATTGTCATTCTTGTTCATATTTTACATCCTGTGACGATCGTTGTTATATATGTAGTGTTGTTATATATTATCAGTATTCACTTTTTACATTCTTGTTCATATATGTAGCGATATTATATACTGTCACTATTCACTTTTTAGGGTTACTGTTTCATTTACCAATATGTTCACTTACATTTTACAATTTAGTTACTTACTTAAGGAATTACAAACGAGGGTTTAGGGTTCACAAAGTAGGATTAGGCAATTACAGTGATCGTATTTAGATATTAGGGTTTAGAGGATTAGGGTTCGTGCATTAAGGTTTACGGTTTACAATTTATGTTGCAATAACTAGGATTATGGGTTAGGGTTTATCGTTTATGGTTACAGGTAGGGTTTGGGTTTAGGGTTTTAGGATTTAAAGTTTATAGTTAAGGTTTAGGGTTAGTGTTTAGGATTTAAATTGGTTTACAGTTTTAGGGTTTAGGGTTAGGGTTAGAGTTTAGGGTTTATGGTTTGTTTCTCTTAAGGTTTATGGTTACGAGTAGGGTTTCAGTTTAGGGTTTAAGGGTTAGGGGTTAAGGCTTTGAGTTAGGGCTAAGGGTTAGGGTTTAAATTGGTTTAGGGTTTAGGGTTACTCATTAAGGGTTTTAGGGATTATGGTTTATGGTTACGAGTAGGGTTTGGGTTTTAGGATTTAGGGTTACTCGTTAAGGTTAGGGTTTATGGTTTATTGTTACGAGTACGGTTTGGGTTTAGGGTTTTAGGATTTAAGGTTTATGGTTAAGGTTTAGGGTTAGTATTTAGAGTTTAAATTGGTTTAGGGTTTTAGGGTTTAGAGTTACTCGTTAAGGTTAGGGTTTATAGTTTATAGTTACGATTAGGGTTTGGGTTTAGGGTTTTAGGATTTAAGGTTTATGGTTAAGGTTTAGGGTTAGTATTTAGAGTTTAAATTGGTTTAGGGTTTTAGGGTTTAGGGTTACTCGTTAAGGTTAGGGTTTATAGTTTATGGTTACGATTAGGGTTTGGGTTTAGGGTTTTAGGATTTAAGGTTTATGGTTAAGGTTTAAGGTTAGCGTTTAGGGTTTAAATTGGTTTAGGGTTTTAGCGTTTAGGGTTACTCGTTAAGGTTAGGGTTTATAGTTTATGATTACGATTAGGGTTTGGGTTTATGGTTTTAGGATTTAAGGTTTATGGTTAAGGTTTAGGGTTAGTGTTTAGGGTTTAAATTGGTTTAGGGTTTTAGGGTTTAGGGTTACTCGTTAAGGTTAGAGTTTATAGTTTATGGTTACGATTAGGGTTTGGGCTTAGGGTTTTAGGATTTAAGGTTTATGGTTAAGGTTTAGGGTTAGTGTTTAGGGTTTAAATTGGTTTAGGGTTTTAGGGTTTAGGGTTACTCGTTAATGTTAGGGTTTATAGTTTTTGGTTACGATTAGGGTTTGGGTTTAGGGTTTTAGGATTTAAGGTTTATGGTTAAGGTTTAGGGTTAGTGTTTAGGGTTTAAATTGGTTTAGGGTTTTTGGGTTTAGGGTTTAGGATTTAAGGTTTGTGATTTTGATTAGGGTATATGGTATAGGGTTTAGGTTTTGATTATGGTTAGAGTTTAGGGTTTGTGTCAATGTAAAAAATATTGTGATTCACGTAATTCATTTGGGAGGCAAAACTATTGCACGTAATTATCATTCAATGAAAGTAATTAGGATATCTTTGTTTTATACCTCCTATTTTTTTTTTTTTTACGTTTGTAGGTGAAAAAATTACAATTACATATAGCCCCCCAAATGTAATTTTTTTTTTACTTTTTTAGGTCAAAAAAATTATTATTCAAGTAATTAGTCAACATAACAATTTTATTTTTATCCTATAAACTTATTCGCGGACAGAATTAAGAGAAACACGTACCATTATTTATAAATAATGTATTCCTTTACGGATTAACTTAAAAAATACATACCATTCCCTAGTTGTGAATTCCTAAACCATTCACCATTCCCAACTTGTGAATTAGCAGACAATAATAATTTATTTGCATAAATAAATAAATAATTATTTTTAAGATATTTTTTAAAGGATTAACAAGTAATTCAAGCAAAGAATTGGGATAAATACATACATTCCCTAGTTGTGAATTAATTTTTTTCTTATTCTTTGCAAGATAAAAATACTAATTGATATAATTAGGACAAGAATTATTCACGTAATTAATTAAGAGAATTATATTTTTCAAAAATAATTTATTTTTTATATAGATTAACCAATTGATAACCTAACAATAACATTCAATTTTTTTAAACTTTTTTTCCTTTAACATTTGGGGGCAAAACTGTTGCACGTAATTATCATTCAATGAAAGTAATTAGGATATCTTTGTTTTATACCTCCTATATTTTTTTTTTTACGTTTGTAGGTGAAAAAATTACAATTACATATAGCCCCCCAAATGTAATTTTTTTTTTACTTTTTTAGGTCAAAAAAATTATTATTCAAGTAATTAGTCAACATAACAATTTTATTTTTACCCTATAAACTTATTCGCGGACAGAATTAAGACAAACACGTACCATTATTTATAAATAATGTATTCCTTTACGGATTAACTTAAAAAATACATACCATTCCCTAGTTGTGAATTCCCTAAACCATTCACCATTCCCAACTTGTGAATTAGCAGACAATAATAATTTATTTGCATAAATAAATAAATAATTATTTTTAAGATATTTTTTAAAGGATTAACAAGTAATTCAAGCAAAGAATTGGGATAAATACATACATTCCCTAGTTGTGAATTAATTTTTTTCTTATTCTTTGCAAGATAAAAATACTAATTGATATAATTAGGACAAGAATTATTCACGTAATTAATTAAGAGAATTATATTTTTCAAAAATAATTTATTTTTTATATAGATTAACCAATTGATAACCTAACAATAACATTCAATTTTTTTAAACTTTTTTTCCATTAACATTTGGGGGGCAAAACTGTTGCACGTAATTATCATTCAATGAAAGTAATTAGGATATCTTTGTTTTATACCTCCTATTTTTTTTTTTTTACGTTTGTAGGTGAAAAAATTACAATTACATATAGCCCCCAAATGTAATTAATTTTTTTTACTTTTGTAGGTCAAAAAAATTATTATTCAAGTAATTAGTCAACATAACAATTTTATTTTACCCTATAAACTTATTCACGGACAGAATTAAGACAAATACGTACCATTATTTATAAATAATGTATTTCCTTTACGGATTAACTTAAAAAATACATACCATTCCCTAGTTGTGAATTCCCTAAACCATTCACCATTCCCAACTTGTGAATTAGCATACAATAATAATTTATTTGCATAAATAAATAAATAATTATTTTTAAGATATTTTTTAAAGGATTAACAAGTAATTCAAGCAAAGAATTAGGATAAATACATACATTCCCTAGTTGTGAATTAATTTTTTTCTTATTCTTTACAAGATTAAATTACTAATTTATATAATTAGGACAAAAATTATGGCAATTAAATCCTAATTAGGACAATGATTTTTTTAACATTAATTTATTTTTTTATATACATTAACTAATTCATAACCTAATTAAGATAATGATTTTTTTAACCTTTTTTTTAACAGTTGGGGCCCCCCAAAAATTGTCAAAAAGGCCCCCAAATTTAAAAATATATAAATAAATAAAGGGGCTGAGATGCAATTTGAGATTTAATATGAGAATTATAAAAGGGGGGCTATGCAATTCGGATTTTGTGTGATAGTCACCGCACGCAGCACGTGCGGTGACTCTCACATTAAAACCAAATTGCACAATCGGCCCCCCAAGCATAAAAAAAAAAAAAATTGTGTGTGTCGCCACACAAGATAAGTGCGGCGACTATCACACAAAAACCAAATTGCACAATCGGCCCCCCAAGCATAAAAAAAAAAAAAATTATGTGTGTCGCTGCACAGGATAAGTGCGGCGACTATCGCACAAAATTTTCAATTGCACACAAGGCCCCCAAACGTAAAAAAAAAAAAAAAATTCATGTGACAGTCACCACACGCGATTTGTGCGGTGACTGTTACTTTTTTTTCAAACCACAAAAGCCCTTCTAACACACACCTGCACACGTGAAAAAAAAAAAAAAAAGAGCAGTCGCCGCACACTCTGTGTGCGGCGACGTTAAAGCCGGAATGATAAAAAAAAGTGACCCCAAAATGGAGACTTTTTTTTAAATAACAACAATAAGAGAAATTTGCCTTCTTTTGGACCACAACTTCACGTTTGGTACACGAGAATGAGGTGGAATGGAAAGATTTTTTCAACTTTTCTATTTCATTCTCATGTTTGATGAAGTGGAATAGAAATGTTTTTTCAACTTATCTATTTCATTCTCATGTTTGGTGTGGACATTTTAAGTTGGAAAACTCTGTCCCACTAGAATGCTCATTTTAATTTTTTTCCTGAAATCCCATTTTTTAAAAAAATTTAGGAAAATGCTTAAAAAATAGGAATCAATATTATCCCACACATTTTTTTTTACTGATTCTTTTTAACTCAAAACACATTCACTAATTTTTATTTTTAAAAATTTAAAAAAAATTAAATTTTTTATAATTTTAATTAATAATTTTTAAACCTTCCTTGTCTAGAGTTACAAGACTCTTGATTGCAATTAATTAGAATGTATTTATTGCACCATTAAGCAATTGCAAAGAGAAGTGCACTAGCAAAATTATGCTGATATGTGTGGATAGCTTCCATAAAAATTAAGAGATGCACAAAATAACATGCTAATTTTTTCTACAATTAAGAATTTGGACCAACTCTTAACCATTATACGTGAGACATACAAGAGAACAAGGGTGAGAGTGAGAGAAAGAATTCAAGGGATTGACTGGGCTTGGGATACAACTTCTTGTATTTATTTTTCTCTCATAGTAAAAAGTAAGTAATTTTCTTTCCATGAAAATAAATAAATAAATAAAATATAAAAACTAGCAAATTGAATAGTTTAACTTTTTTCTGTACTTCTGACGGTTCTATATTGAATAGCGTGTTGGGCTATAACTAACTTTGTCTAGGTAATTATGTGCTTTTCAATTCTTTGGAAACATTTGCTCAGCACTTGTCTTTGAGCTCCTTCAGTTTTCAGTAACAAATTTGAAGAATGAGATAAAAGCACTTATCAATCAACCGAAAAACAAAAAGAAATGACACAAAATTAAATACATACCTCAACAAAAAAAATACCAATATCCTAATTCCTTTTCCGGTCATTTGTACATGTTGCGAAGCAAATTGCAAGACAATTCAGTGTGAACTTGTCATGACACTTGATATAGCTGATCTAGTTAATAAGTACCAAGCATGTTGAAAAAAAAAAAAAAAAAAGCTATGGAGTATCATATATACGGGATTGTTGAATTTTGGTAGGCCAAATATTGTGTAAGTGCTAATGTTTAATTAGAATAGAATTTTGCTCAACTACTGAGCAACAGTTTTGTGCCCAAAGCTAGGCCAGAGTCTCCTTGAACAAGAAGTTATAAGACCAACGATATTAGGAAAATCTGCAAATTTTAACTTTGGCATATTTTCTTTTTAATTTCAGTCGTCCACCTAAAAATAAAGAAATAAGGATAAAACAAACAACCATAATTAGAAATGAGAATTTAACATGAACTATAATCTCCTGAAATGATACAATTACAAATAACAAAGCAAACAAAGTAAAAGGAATACATATTTAAGTTCATACAATCTAGTCATCAAGGTCCAACAAAATTAGCTCTTGGAGACTAGGCGTATATTCCTTCCTTTCCAATCTTTTCAATTCTGAAGCTCTAATTGGTTGAGCTTTTGACATCCTCCAGCCTTTTAGCACAAATTCTCTGCATTATAGAGTTGAAACCTATATTGTGAATATCAATTAGTTTCATTGCATCCAAATACTTGTGCGTATGAATATAAGTCCTACATATTCACATACACAAATTGCTAATTGCCATTTATGCATTTCTAAATGAGACCTGCATTTTGCTATCTTTTATATCTTCTTCAACAAAAAAAAAAAAAAGGTACATTTCTAATAACCACCCTATGGTATCGGCTTTGACAACATAACCCCTTTGTACTTTTATGAAATGTGAAAAATTAACAGAATCAATGCTCTGTCATGGAATATTTTTGAAATATTCCAAATCTCATCCTATTGATATAAAATATTCAGTAACAATGAATGCATTATACACGCTTGGTGTGAAATATTCAGTTCAATTTCCACATTCCATAAAACCACAAGATAATTTTGTGGTCATATTGAAAGTATAAGGACTTATGTTTTTAAAGCCAATACCACCCGGGGGGTTATTAGTAATTTATCCAAAAAAAAAAACCATGAAAGTTTTAGAGGTCAAAAACAAAAGCCAAATGATAAAAAAAAAAGTTGAACAAAAACTTTGATATACAATCTCAAGACACGTTTGGAACAAATTTAGCAATAGAACAATAAAAGAGACTTCCTCAAAAAAAAAAATGAAAAAAAAAAATAAAAGAGACAAGTGCTGCAGTTCCATATGGCGAGAAATTTTCTTTTACCTTTTTCTGTCTGATTCTACAGATAATACTTATTCCATTCACCATTTATCCAGTATCCAATACAAACTTCAGGGATGTGAGCAATTCTTTGATAATCCTCGCTTTGTATTTTCAAATTCCTTACTTTCTGCATTAGCTCATCAGACATGTCATAAATCCCAAGAAATTTGAGTTTTCTCAAAATTTCGATGCCTAAAGGCAACTCATCCATTAGTTTGCAACCTGCCATGACTAGCCATTCAAGACGAGGCATCGAGTCATCCTCCAGTCTCACACATTTCAATCTTCTTAATTTTGTAAGCTTTAAAATTTTGAGCTTTCGAAATCCTCCAGTCTTGAAACACAACGTCTCCCCATCATAAGCATTTTGGAGTATAAGTGATACCAGGTTGGGCAAATCCTTAAGTGATTCTATTGCATCATTATCCCTCAATCCACTATTCTGTAAGCGTAAGATGGTCAAGCCTTGAAGAGAAATTAGCCACTTTGGAACCCCCTCTAAGCATCCATTCACATGTATCCATCTAAGAGATCGAGGTGTTGAAGACATGGAATGTTGTAGATCAAGGGTCTCATTTTCTTCATTTGATGAGACATACAGATATTGAAGGTTGGTCAGCCTCATAAGGGACAAAAGAACTCCTTTCCATCTTCTCTTCTCAGCATTGTAACCCGTAGCTTCTTCAATTTGGTAAGCTTCCCTATTTCTCTTACAGTTTTATCATTTTCTGCTTCTAGGGCAAACAAAATCTCCAAGGATATAAGCTCTCCAATTCCATCCGGAGATCTAAAGCCTCGAACTGCATAATTTTCTGAATAATTACTTTCTCTACCTGCATAAAGGCAACGAAGTTTTCTTAGCTTTAGAATTTTCCCAGGTAACTCTGTCACATCAGTGTTCCACAAACTCAAAGTGCTTAGATTCTGAAGCTTTCCAATAGATTTTGGGATGATCTGAACATTGGTACCATCCAGATTAAGATATTGGAGATGAAATAATTTGAAAACTTCTCTTGGGATATTGTAATACCCAAGCATTAGTTAAGGGCAAAAAGGTCATTTGGCCTTAAAAAAAAAAAGAAAAAAGAAAGAAAAGTTAGTCGGTGGGAATTTGGTCAAAAGAAACCTGCAGAATTTTCTTCAGCAAAAAGAAAGAAGCTGCGAGAGGAAGAAAGAAAAGAAAAGAGAGAAGAAAGAAAGAAAAGAAAAGAGAGAAGAAAGAAGAGAAAAGAGAGAAGAAGGAGAAGGAAGGGGAGAAAGAAAGAGGAGGTCCGGCCAACAGGAGAGAGAGAGAGAGAGAGAGAGAGAGAGAGAGAGAGAGAGAGAGAGAGAGAGAAGAGAAAAAAGAGAAGAAAAAGAAAAAGGAAAATTTGGATTTAGCTAAATAAGGTAAATTTTTATGCTTAATCTTGTTTATTAAATAGATTATGATAAGTATATGATATTTTTGGTAGAAATTGAATAGCATGCATGGAAGTAGAAATTGAGTAGATGGAATTTTAGAGTTTAGGAAATTTTAGGAAAATTTAGGAGAAAAATGATTTCTTGGTATTATTTAGAGTTAATAGTTTTAGTTATGGTGTTAATTACCAATTAGAAGGATGAAAGAGTTGATTTGGGAAATTAAAAGTTGAGATTTGATTATAGTTTAGGCCATGTAAGATGGGTAAGTGATTGAGTTAAGCCTTGGGGTTAGATTAAAGTTAGAGTATTATTTTTCTAATATATTTTAGTGGTTAATTTTGATCGTTATGTTATATAATAGATTCAAGAGAGCAAGTTGGCAGAGGAAGCCGCCTAAGAAGGATGACTCTACTTACGAGATTTTGGTACATAGCCTAATTTGAGGTAAGTGTAATACATATTATGAATCACTAGTACTATATATTGTTTGCAAAGCATTTTGTGAATATTTTAAAGTGTGCTATATGTATAAATTGAAATTGACATACATATATGTTGTTAAATAGATGTACGTTGGAAAAATGCATACAAAGTGGTTTATTTTGTATACAAAGTGGTTGGTTTGGAATATGAAAGTTTAAATGAGCTTGCAAAGCATTTAACGGTGAATGATTTACGTTGAATGTATAAGATAATACATTTGACGTTTTCTTTGTCAAGGTATATGTTTATATATTGTTAAAGTTTTAACATTAAAGAATGAAAAAGTGAAGGATTGTTTGTGACAATGATTTTTGTCAAATAAAGTTGAAAGGATTTAGTTGTGAAAATGATTTGAAAGTAACTCTATGCAGAGCTAACTAAAACTAACAGGGTTATTGTTAGTCTGAGTGCACCTAGTATATGCTGGCTAGGGAATGTCCGCAGTGATTCCCTCCCTTCGCAGGATAGTGTACCCTTCGGGGGATACCCTTCGGGGATAGCCCTTCGGGGAATAGACAGAGTATCCTTCGGGGGATAGTTGGTTCTGCATAGTGGTGACTTCGAAAATAACAAAAGTTGTTTATGAAACTAAAAATGTGATTTTATTGAATATTGTATGTCATATGTGATGACTACATAGATTTTATACCAAAAGTGGTGATTTAAGTAAATTGTTTAAAATAGTATTATTGTATGATTTATAATTGTTAATGATGATTGTTTATTACTTGTATGACTGCATGTATTAGGGTTTATAATACGTATTATGCTTACTGAGTGTGGAAAACTCACCCCTCAATATTTTTCAGTATTTTGTAGAAAGTGCAGGAGTAGGATCAGAGGAGAGAATTGCATAGCCACACAATTGGAAGGTACCACCTGGTTATTTTGTTTATCCGGGTATAAGACAAGGTTATTACTTTGAAATTGTGGCAATATGGTATATGACTAGTTTGGTATTGTAAATGTTATTTTTGGAATAGCTGCTCCGTTGGTTGTAAGTTATGAATCTTGAAATATTTATATGAAATATATGAAGTTCTTATGAGCATTTATTTCATGGTTGAATGGATGATTGATTTCTTGTAGTTAGTAGGTTATAAACCTATGGAAGTATTGTGTAAAAGTTGTGAATGAGATGATATGGTATATTGTGAATATATTGGAATTCCTTGGGTTGGCTGAAATTTTTGTGCATGTATTTTTAAATTTTTGGGAAAGCTCCAAATACAGGGGAGATGCTGCCGAAATTTCGGTAGAATTTAGAGGAAAGTTTAAGGCTTACGTGGTTTGGGGCGGTTTATTCCACCTCAGGCTACGTGCCGATCATGGCCTTTAGGTTCGGGTCGTGACAAAGTTGGTATCAGAGCAACGGTTATGGGATTGTGATTATTTTATAAGATTGAATTAATAAGTTATAGAATTAGTTTATTGTCTTGAACCACGGAGCTATAGGCTTTAACTTGTCATCGAGTATTATTTGATACCGGGGCTACTCGCTCATTTATATCTCCAAGTTAAGTATATATATATATATATATATATATATATGTTGCTTGTAGAAGTGATAATAATTATGTTATTTGCTATTAAAGATGGCGAGATCAACTAGCGGCCGAGGCAGCGGCCGAGGCAGTAGGGGTGGAAGAACCCCAAATGCAGGCCGTGGCAGGGGCGGTAGAGCCCTAACTATGGGACGTGGTAGGGGTGAAAGAGCTCCAAGCAGAGGCCGTGGTAGGGGTGATAGAGCCCCAAGTGCAGGCCGCGGCAGGGGTGACAGAGTTTCACAAGCAGCCCCTAACATAGCTATTCCTCATGTTACATGGGGTAGCAGACGTAGTAGGCGAAATTTCACGTCAAGTGAAAGAGGGGCAGAAGCAGAAAGAGAGACAGAGGCAGAGAGGGAGGTTGAGTCCGCAGCCACTCCAGGGCCACAGGATGTTATCCAAAGTTTGAATTTGTTGACACAAATTGTGGCCAGACATAATAGCTTACATGCTCAGGCAGAGAATACACCATCCTCGTCGCGTGCTAAAGAGGATGAGGTGCCATTATCTGAATTCTTGAAACTTAAGCCGCTTGAGTTTGAAGGGAAAATAGATGAAGATCCTTATTTATTTTTAGAAGAGATTGATTCTAGATGTAAGGCAATGGGATGTGAACTCTCCGGAACCAAAGATAGAAGATGTACCGGTGGTGAGTGAATTTCTAGATGTGTTTTCCGAGGATTTGCCAGGATTACCTCTAGGAAAGGAGCTAGAGTTTTGCATAGATATAGTGTCTGGAACTGAGCCAATCTCAATACCACCTTATAGAATGGCACCAACTGAGCTTAAGGAGCTTAAGGAGCAATTACAAGATCTGCTTGATAAAGGATTCATCAGGCCTAGTGTGTCACCTTGGGGTGCACCAGTGTTGTTTGTAAAGAAGAAAGATGGGTCTCTACGGCTATGTATTGACTATAGGCAATTGAATAAAGTCACAATTCGCAATAGGTACCCACTGCCTAGAATTGATGACTTGTTTGATCAGTTGCAAGGGTCTCAATATTTTTCTAAAATAGATTTGAGATCAGGATATCATCAGTTACGTATAAGGAATGAAGGATATTCCAAAGACAGCGTTCAGGACTAGGATATGGACACTAGTGAGTTTCTTCGTGATGTCTTTTGGACTCACTAATGCTCCTGCAGCCTTTATGGATCTCATGAACAGAGTATTCAAGTCAGTTTCTCGATACTTTTGTAATAGTGTTCATCGATGATATTTTGGTTTATTCTAAGAGTAAGGAAGATCATGAGCAACTATTTACGTATAGTACTTCAGACTTTGAGGAGAGCATCAATTGTATGCCAAAGTTCTCTAAATGTGAATTTTGGTTAGATAGTGTGGGATTTCTTGGATATATAGTGTCAAAGGATGGATAAAAGTTGATCCAAGAAAATTGAAGCAGTTACACATTGGCCGAGACCGACGTCAGCTACGGAGATTCGTAGTTTTCTTGGGCTAGCCGATTATTATAGGACATTTTGTGGAGAATTTTTCACGGATATGCTGCCCCGCTGACGAGATTAACTCAAAAGAATGTAAAATTTGAATGGACTGATGCATGTGAGCAGAGTTTTCAGGAGCTTAAAACTCGTTTGACTACAGCTCCTAGTATTAGCACTACCTTCAGTTCTGGTGGATATGTGGTTTACTGTGATGCTTCAAGAGTGGTTAGGGTGCGTGTTGATGCAACATGGAAAAGTTATGGCTTATGCTTCTCGTCAGTTAAAGAAGCACGAGCAGAATTATCCTACTCATGATTTAGAGATGGCAGCGATAGTATTTGCTTTGAAAATATGGCGACATTATTTGTATGGGGAGAAATGTGAGATTTACACAGACCACAAGAGTTTGAAGTACATATTTGAGCAAAGAGATTTAAATTTGAGGCAAAGGAGATGGATGGAGCTGCTAAAAGATTATGATTGCTCAATCTTATATCATTCTGGAAAAGCAAATGTGGTAGCAGATGCTTTGAGTAGGAAGTCAGTTGGGAGTTTAGCTCATATAGCAGTCGATAGAAGGCCATTAATTCAGGAGTTACATGGGTTACATGATCAAGGGACTCAATTGGAGATTTGTGACAGTGGAGTATTATTAGCTCACATTAATGTGCGTCCAGTGCTTTTAGATCGAATCAAAGCAAATCAGGCTAAGGATGAGCAGTTAGAAAAGATTCGAGACGAAGTTGTTAAAGGTGATAATAAGGAGTTCAATATAGATGAAAATAATGTACTTCGTTGTGGCAATAGGTTATGTGTTCCAAATGTGGAAGATTTGAGGAAAGAGATCATGGAAGAAGCACACCAGTCAGCTTATACGGTACATCCTGGTTCGACCAAAATGTATCAAGATTTGAAGAAAATATATTGGTGGAATGGGATGAAGAGAGACATTGCAGAATTTGTGGCTAAATGCCTAGTGTGCCAGCAGGTGAAATTTGAGCACCAAAAGCCTTCGGGTTTACTTCAAGAACTTCCTTTGCCAGAATGGAAATGGGAGAGAGTGACGATGGATTTCGTAGTCGGATTGCCCCGTACGAGGAAGGGTTATGATTCAATATGGGTAATTGTGGACAGGTTGACGAAGTCAGCTCACTTTATTCCAGTAAAGACTACCTATACAGTGACTCAGTATGCTCAATTGTATATTGACAAGGTAGTGAGTCTTCACGGGGTACCAGTGTCTATAGTATCGGATAGGGGCACTCAATTCACATCACAGTTTTGGAGGAAACTTCAGGAGGCCTTAGGAACTCGACTCGATTTTAGCACAGCTTTTCATCCTCAGACAGATGGTCAGTCCGAGCGAACCATTCAGACGTTAGAGGACATGTTGAGAGCATGTGTTATGGATTTCGGAGGTGATTGGGAGCAACATTTACCATTAATTGAGTTTGCCTACAATAACAGTTATCACTCGAGCATTGAGATGGCTCCATATGAGGCACTATATGGTAGAAAATGTCGGTCTCCTATTTGTTGGGAAGAAGTAGGAGATAGGAAGTTATTGGGTCCCGAAATTGTACAATTGACTACGGAGAAGGTCGCAATGATTAGGGAGCGTCTTAAAGCGGCTCACAGTAGGCAGAAGAGTTATGCAGATGTGAGAAGAAAACATCTTGAATTTAGTGTTGGAGATCATGTGTTTCTTAAGGTGTCGCCTATGAGAGGAATTATGAGATTTGGAAAGAAAGGAAAATTATCTCCTAGGTATATTGGACCATTTGAGGTACTTGAGAGAATAGGAGCAGTGGTGTACAGGTTGGCCCTTCCGCCGGATTTTTCTGGAGTTCATCCAGTATTTCATGTATCTATGTTGAGAAAATACGTGGCGGATCCTTCTCATGTCATTGAACCACAAACAGTTGCGTTGAGTGAAGATTTAAACTATATAGAGCAACCAATTGCAATTGTGGATTGTCAAACTCAAGAAAGCTCAGGCATAAAGAGATTCCTATGGTTAAAGTACAATGGAGAAATCATTCCATAAGAGAGAGTACGTGGGAGTTGGAGGAGGAGATGCGAAACAAGTATCCAAATTTATTTCACATTCAGGTATGTAGATATTTCAAATTCGAGGACAAATTTTTTATTAGGGGGAGAGAATGTAATACCCAACATTAGTTAAGGGCAAAAAGGTCATTTGGCCTAAAAAAAAAAAAAAGAAAGAAAAGTCAGTCGGTGGGAATTTGGTCAAAAGAAACCTGCAGAATTTTCTGCAGCAAAAAGAAAGAAGCTGCGAGAGGAAGAAAGAAAAGAAAAGAGAGAGAAAGAAAGAAAAGAAAAGAGAGAAGAAAGAAAGAAAAGAAAAGAGAGAAGAAAGAAGAGAAAAGAGAGAAGAAGGAGAAGGAAGGGGAGAAAGAAAGAGGAGGTCCGGCCAGCAGGAGAGAGAGAGAGAGAGAGAGAGAGAGAGAGAGAGAGAGAGAGAGGGAAGAAAAGGGGAAAATTTGGATTAAGCTAAATAAGGTAATTTTATGTTAGATTTTTGTTTATTAAATAGATTATGATAAGTAATGATTGTATTTTGGTAGAAATAATAGCATGCATGGAATAGAAATTGAGTAGATAGAATTTTAGAGTTTAGGAAATTTTAGGAAAATTTAGAGAAAAATGATTTCTTGGTATTATCTAGAGTTAATAGTTTTATTATGGTGTTAATTTACTAGTAAGAGGAGGAAAGAGTTGATTTGGGAAATTAAAGTTGAGATTTGATTATAGTTTAGGCCATGTAAGATGGGTAAGTGATTGAGTTAAGCCTTGGGGTTAGATCAAAGTTAGAGTATTATTTTTCTAATATATTTTTAGTGGTTAATTTTGATGGTTATGTTATATAATAGATTCAAGAGAGCAAGTAGCGGAGGAAGCCGCTTAAGAAGGAGACTCTACTTCGAAATTTTGGTGCATAGTCCTAATTGAGGTAAGTGTAATGCATATTATGAATCACTAGTACGATATCTTGCTTGCAAAGAATTTTGTAGATATTTTAAAGTATGCCATATGTTGACAAATGGATGTACTTTGAGAGAAATGCATACAAAGTGGTTTATTTTGTATACAAAGTGGTTTATTTAGAATATGAAAGTTTAAATGAGTTTGCAAAGTATTTAATGGTGAATGATTTACGTTGAGTGTGTAAGATAATACATTTGACGTTTTTAAAATATGTTTTATATATTGTTAAAGTTTTAACATTAAAGAATGAGAAGGTGAATGGTTGTTTGTGACAATGATTTTTGTCAAATAAAGTTGAAAGAATTTAGTTGTGAAAATGATTTGAAAGTAACTCTATGCAGAGCTAACTAAAACTAACAGGGTTATTGTTAGTCTGGGTGCACCTAGTATATGCCGGCTAGGGAATGTCCGCAATGATTCCCTCCCTTCGCGGGATAATATACCCTTCGGGGGATAGCTCTTCGGGGAACAAAGACAGATACCCTTCGGGGGATAGCCCTTCGGGGACAGCGTACCCTTCGGGGGATAGTAGATTCTGCATAGTGGTGACTTCGAAAATAACAAAAGTTGTTTATGAAACTAAAAATGTGATTTTATTGAATATTGTATGTCATATGTGATGACTACATAGATTTTATACCAAAAGTGGTGATTTAAGTAAATTGTTTAAAATAGTATTATTGTATGATTTATAATTGTTAATGATGATTGTTTATTACCTGTATGACTGCATGTATTAGGGTTTATAATGCGTATTATGCTTACTGAGTATGGAAAACTCACCCCTCAATATTTTTCAGTATTTTGTAGAAAGTGCAGGAGTAGGATCAGAGGAGAGAATTGCATAGCCACACAATTGGAAGGTACCACCCGGTTATTTTTGTTTATCCGGGTATAAGACAAGGTTATTACTTTGAAATTGTGGCAATATGGTATATGACTAGTTTGGTATTGTAAATGTTATTTTTGGAATAGCTGCTCCGTTGGTTGTAAGTTATGAATCTTGAAATATTTATATGAAATATATGAAGTGCTTATGAGCATTTATTTTCTGGTGGAAATGGATGATTGATGACTTGCGAATGAGATAATATAATGCATTGTGAATGTATTGGAAATGTTTGGGTTGACTGAAATCTTGTGCAGGTATTTTTAAATTTTTGGGAAAGGTCCAAATGCAGAGGAAATGCTGCCGAAATTTCGGTAGAATTTAGAGAAAAGTTTAAGGCTTACGTGGTTTGGGGCGGTTTATTCCATCTCAGGCTACGTGCCGGTCATGGCCTTTAGGTTCGGGTCGTGACAGATATCCACCAATGCTGCTCCTTCTAAATTCAACACTTTTAGCAACTTGGGTCCACCACACAATAATTTGGATAAAACTGACGTTGACTAGAGGATTTATGTAGCCAAAGATTTCCAGAGACCGAAGACTCTTGAAGGAGTTGCACTCTTGTGGAATGGTCATAAAAACCATGGATTGCTAGGTGTCGAACTTTATCAGGCCATCTTGCGTAATGTCCAGTGTCTATAGGTTGTAAAGTTCTGTTCTGTGGATTTGGGAACAATGATTCCATGCAGAAAATCATGAATTCGACAACATTTTATTGATCCAGTCAACCTTTGTGCTTGCTATTTGGATTAAGCTCCTATTGATAAGCTCATTGAGATATCCAATAGCAATGTCAGTGGATGTAATTCCTTCTTTCTCTTGTACAAATCCTAGTGCAATCCATTTTTCAAGTAATTCTGCCACTTGTATTCGATAGTCTTCTGGGTAAATGCTTAGATATAATAGGCAGCTCTTGAGATAGTGAGGCAAATCATTGTAATTAAGAAAGAGTATCCTTCTAATTCTATCGAGTTTACCACTACCTTCTAGTTCACCACCAAGATTATGGACAATCAGTTCCCATTCATCTATTCTGTCCTTGTCCTTTAAAGCCAAGACACCACCAATCGCAACAATTGCAAGCGGTAGGCCCTCACATTTTTTCAGTATATTTCTTGAAACATTTTCCAGATATGGAGGAGATTGATTGCTCTGAAATGTTCTATTGCAAAAAAGAGTCCAAGAATCTTCCTCAGACAGAGGTTTCATTCTGTGGACATAGTCATATGATTCTAAACAAGATGCAGAAGCCACATCGGCTATTCGTGTGGTCAATAAAACACAACTACCACAATTTCCATCCGGCAATGCCAATCTAATAGCTTCCCATGAATCTATACTCCACACATCATCAAGGACAAGAATGTACCTTCTTTCTTGGAGGAAGCCTTTGACAAATGCACTCAGTCTAATGACATCCATGTCTTCCTGTCTGAGGAGGGACCGGTTCATTGATTTCGTCATACAATTGCTGAATCAGGCTCTTGATGGTCACCATGATTTGAAAATTTTGAGAAATAGTTAACCAGGCATGGATCTGAAATTGTTTCTTCACGGCTGCATCGTCATAGACTTTTCTCACTAGAGTAGTCTTCCCGAGTCCCCCCATTCCCACCACTGAAACAACTTTTAAGTGAGGAATTATTATCCAAGATTTGTGAAATGAGCTCTCTTTTGGGATTATCTATTCCAACTAGTTTAGCTTCTTCAATTAATAGTGAAGAATGTGTTCGAATGTCATAATCTTCATATGCCACATGGGAAGAGCTGGAGCCTCTTTCCTTGAGTGCCATATATGGACTGATATCTCTGATGCCTCGCAGAAATATCTGCCTACTCTTGTCCTTGATGTTTCTTATCTCAGAAGCAATCCGATGGCGAGCTTTTAAGTTCTTTATTGATGTATAGATCTTTTGAACACGACGGCACAGAATCCATCAGCACGATAGCGAGCAAAGTGGAATACAAAATCATCAAGAACATCTTCTGTATCACTAAGCAACTTCTCGCACTTGCCTGATCCATTCTTTGAGTTCAGAAACATTCTCTTCCTTTGATTCAGCATCTCTGAGGAAAGCCTTCATGCTTCCTAGTTCATCTTTGATGAACTGAACATCTGGTTGAAGATCACCCAAGAGTGTGCTCTCTTGGTAAAGCAAGGTTGTGAGCTGGTTTACTAGAAAGGCTACAACACTTTCTGCCATCTCTCAATCAAAATTCTCCAGTTGAGTTTCCCAAACACTGCTTATTTTTCCAAAACTATGGTTGGAAATGGTTATAAATGTTTAGAATGTTGAATAGAAATGATGCTTGTAAGATGTGTGAGTGAAGAATGTGTGAAAAATTAACCTGCCAATTCAAGAATGATAGTACCTTCAGAGAAGATTGTTCTTAAAATTGGTATTTTGCTACTAAGTCGAAATAACCGAAAATTTTTCTTAGTTTAAAAGTGAAAGATTAGTCTTCCAGGGAGGAAAAGCATATAGAGCATAGCCTATGAAATGGGTAAAGCATATAGGAATTCTGATGGTAATAAGAAAGGCATATAATGAGTTTTTCTTTTTCTTTTTTCCCCAATACAATCAGTAGATTTTCCCTTTTTCCTCCTATAAAAGAAAATAGTTTCTTCAAATATTGAGGATACCTGGGAAACCATGTGCAGGTGAAAGCGTGAAAAGAGAGTTTTAGGGGATGAAGATATGTAGAATGTGCATAAATGAAAGAAAGCAAAAATTAAATATCAAGAAAATCAAATAACGCATCATATAATTGTTTAAGCATAAAGCTTATAAGAACTGATGGCGTAGCACTAAGAAAGGCACAAAGCATTATCCACCTTGTTAAGTTTGCAAGAAAAGAATTTGATGCAAAAATGTTATCTTCTGCAATAGGACCCTTGGTTTTTTCCCCCTTTCCCCCGTTGTTTCTCTTTTCTTTTTTTTTTTCAAATTTTTTAAGTCAATGGTCTAATTTCATAATATAACCAATAAGAAAGCAGTTTTGTATTATTTGGTTATGTGGGAATTCTTTTTTTTTTTTTCCCCATTGAAAATGTGGTCTTACCTTGATTGTAGCTTTTTATATGGATAAAAGACTCTTTAAAACAATAAATGAAGAAAGATCAGAGATAACTGACCTTATTTCATTTGCTTGCAGTATTGTGACTGGAATTTTAGTGCAGTACAAAGAAATAAGTTGTAAAGAAGCTTCACATTCGTTTTTAATGAACAGGTTGAGGTCTATGCAAATCGCCATCATCTCAAGTTGGTTTTGATTTATAACAAAACCTTCCCATTGGTTTAAGCATAAATTTGAATGTTTTCCTAGTAATATTGTCACTTAAAATAAATATTTTGCAAGCTTTCCACAAACGCTAATGTTTTGTTTAATAGAATTTTTTTGCTTCCTGGTACTGTTAAGGGTGCTTTGTTTTCGTGAACAAAATATGCTGTGAAAATCTTATTGACTGAAGGCAATATATACATTTGAAGGTTGAGACCCTTAAATCCTTTTGTTGCCTACAGTGCAGTTTAACTTATCAGAAGATATACGATGAGGGACAACCTCTTATTTTCAGGAAAAAAAGGTGTCAATTGCAAATCTACATCCAAGGCTTCAAGAACAAATGTCAGCTCTTCTGACATGGCATTTTTAATATTATAAATCAATTTTCATTTGAAATGATTGCGTTGGCCATTCAAAATGAGAATCTGAATATGTATACAGAACCTAAAAAATTGGACTTTCCATTTAAATAACTCTTGCAGTAGCTGTTACTTGTTAGTATAGTTTCACTATTCTTACCTACGCTATCTGCGACTATTATGCAAGCATTAGCTGGGTATCAAACTTCATGTTTATACTTCATACTTTCTCATATTAGCTTAAAATTCCAATAATCCTGAAATCCAACATTTTAAGATTACTTTCCAACATTATTATAGGCATGTTGCTTGTCATTTACACTTAAAAACAAATCTCTAGCAGCCTGTAGTTCCACCAAAGCATCTGCTATATCCATCATTGCTCTTGGCAAATGTGCTGAACATGTGACCCCAATATGGAAAATCGAGGTCAAGCACTTTTCAATCATGTTTCAGTAACTACCGCATGGTCTGATCTGAGTCTCAGTGGCCATTGTACTTGACTCATTTTCACTTTCTGATACTAGTTTAGGATCAGCTATCCTCAAAACTTGATCTGGGAGTGCCATCTTCACATAGTTATGAAGGCAAAAGTTGTCCTTGAACATGCTGTTTGTGGGCCTTTTGCCTGCCTGTAAACATCTCTAACAAAAGAATACTGTAACCGTATACATCAACAAGTGTTGATGCTGGTCCACCCATTCCGCATTCTGCATTTGCAAAGAGCAAAGAAAAATAAGAAAATCAGTGACTTCATGCAACTGAACAAAGTAGCAACTTCGAATCTGCATAATTGTAGTAGCTCAGAATAAGGATGTGGACGTCAAGTAAACAAATGTTAATCATGTCGGATGGTCAATGAGAAACAGATTTTGCGAAAGGCTAGCAGGTTTTTGGCAGAGCAAACATGTCCCCTGGATTCTAATCGACAGTAAAAAGATACCAAGGCAAATTATATCAAAGTTCAATTTGTGAAGATTTAAACTAAGAACAAGTACGTACACGATATTTACCTAATGCAACATATCCAACTGTTCCTACAAGTCCAATTGTTCTTGTGCGGATTCGTATCTGTGTGGATCTATCAACGGCAAGCAAAAGAGACCTCGCAGAACCAAGTCACCCAAATGAGCACAGAGTTGGTCATCAAGAAGAATGTTACTTGGCTTTATATCACGATGAACAATTGGTATTTCACAACAATGGTGAAGATACTCTGAAGCTGAGGCAACATCTATGGCAATATTTAGCCTCTGAATCAGATTCAGGTTCTTTGGCTACAGTAATTTAGATGAACTTCTATGCACCAGCTATCCAAACTCCCATTAGGCATCAATTCGTATACCAATGCTTTGAATTCATTGCCTTTGTAATCTGTTCCAGAACAAGATGTAATTCTCTTGACTAGGTTTCTGTGACATTTATTCCTCAATGCTTCGCATTCAACCATAAAACTTTTTCTGGATGCTCGTTGAAGGTTGATTACCTGCACAGCAACTGTTTGCTCACTGTCCTTGAGAATGCCCTTGTAGACAGAACAATATCTTCCTATAGCAATCAAATTGCTTTGAGAAAAGCCATCAGTAGCTTGGAGAAGTTCTGCATATGAAAGTTTTGGATAACGATTTCCTAGAGGACAGTCTGAGAATACCGCTGTACTAAAAATTCTTGTCTTCTTTGCCCACCAACGGTAAAAATGAATGCACACTAGTGGCAACAAAACAAGGAAACCAATAGATATAAGCAGCAATGCTGTAGAAAAGGAAATCTTTCTTTTTGCTGATGAAGTTTCCCACTTGCCTTTTGCTGATGAATTGCATTCCGGCAGCTGGAACGAATTTATACCTCCACGTAGCTTTTCATTTCCACTGATTGAAAATTTTGTAGATTTCATAAAGACACCTTCATTTGGCACTTCTCCTAACATATCGAAAGCAAGATTCAGATACTGTGTATTGGGAAACCGTGCAAGACTCACTGGAATTTTATCAGAAAGATTATTTCTAGAACGATCAAGAAGTTGAATGCTCATCAAATTGCTCAATGATTCTGGAATTGAACCTTCAAAGAGGTTACCCTCGAGGCTTAAATACTCCAGAACTTGACAAGAGCCAAGCGTGGATGGAAGTTCTCCAGATAATCTATTGTTTGAAATATCCAAGATCCCAAGATTTATCAAGTTTCCCACCTCTATTGGTAAAGGTCCACTGAGAAGGTTCTGAGCTAAGATGAGATTGAGCGTGAGTGAACGAAGGGCCATAAGTTCTCCAGGTATAGTGCCAGTAAGTCTATTATGTGATAGATCCAATCCTTGCAATCTTCGACAGTTACCCAAAGAAAGAGGTATGCTTCCTTCTAACATGTTTCCTTGCATTTCAAGAATACTTAGCAGAGTGATGTTTGCAGTGGAGGCTGGGATCTCACAAGTAAATTTGTTTTCTGAAAGAAAGAGCCCCTCTAGATTGGTTAGTTTGCCTATAAAACCAGGGATACAGCCTGTGAGCATGTTATGACTCATTGCCAGATTGTTAAGGTTGACAAGGTTCTCTAGATTTCCAAGGATCCCTCCAGATATATAGGTTGTGTTTGTTTAGTTTTGTTTTTTAAAAACTTTATAGAATTTTTCAACAACTTTTTATTTGACAAACACATTTATTGAGAATAATTTTTAGAACTGCTATAGTAATATTTTCTAAAAACTACCTCAAAAAACAACGATTCAGATGGAGTCATAGTTTTTGTCAAGCCTTAGGAATGTGAGTTTGGTGGATTAACTCATCACTCAATGTGAGACAAATACCCAGAAATTTACATTATAAACTATTACTAAGACACTCATCACAGAAAGTCAAAAAGAACTTTCTCTGCTCTTTCATGTGCTAGGTCGGTTCTCGGCTAGTACGAACGAAAACGGTTACCGTGGAAAATAAGTGATTGTGACTGTTCGATTAAATATACAACGCAGGAGGGAGTCAAACAAATAATTTATTATTATATTTTATTAATATAAAATAACTCTCTTAAATATGATAACTCGCGATACTAAATACTACTTTGAGGAATTTTATTGTTGAGCCTCGAATTTACATGCGAAAAATTCATGAATACTCGAATTCTCTCATTCTTTGTTTTCTTTCTCGAGTTTTAGCACGGGATTACAAAATTGAAATCAAACTCCCTATTTATACTAGGAAGCTAACCCACAACCAACTCCATTTTTCCTCTTCTTATTCAAAATCTGGTTGATGCATGCTCAAATCTTCAATCTACTAGAATTTATAATAAGATTATAGAATTCATTTTGTATAAAAGAACAAGAATAAAAACTATATTACATAATTCATTTCGTACAAAACAACAAAAATAATGACTACAGATTTAAAATGTCAATATGAAGGCCACAACATTTGACTTTGTGTAATTGGGAGTGGCATTGTCATTTTCAACAGTGGCAAGGAAGTAAAGGGAGATATATGTAGCATCCGGAAAATATTTAGGTGAATCGAATCTAGGAGCTCCTGAACCTTAATGGCTCAATCGTCATCGTTGGATCCACAGGTCCACAGGCTCCATGGGTCCACCTAAATTTTTATCGCGGCATTCTGAGTCAATGAATGATTAAATAGGTCTAGAGACCATCCGATATTTGAATTTCCAGCATTTTAAAAATATGGAACTTTGACCACAGGACTTATCAGAGTGTCTACTTTAAGTCTTTCCGAGATTGGAGATGCATTTCATGAGGTGTTTTTTTAAAAATATTACTATAATAGTTTCAAAGATTTTTTTTTATGAATATATATGTGAGATTAAAAAATTAATTGAAAAATATGTTTGAAATTTTTGAAAATTTTGAAATTTTTAATAAATATATTTTTTAAAAAACACCGTCAAACAAACACACCCACAAATTTCAAGTCCCAACCAACATTTCTAAGGCCTTGTTATTCCTATGAATACATTTTTTTTTGTCTTTATTGTCGAAGCTATAAGAGCCTTGATTCATGAGATACAAATTTCCATCTTAATATTTGTAAATTGTACGTGTAATTGTGATTCTATTATAGTTGTATTCCCAAAAAAAAAAAAAAAATGGTTGAAGTTTGATATGTGTTTTTACATGTGTTGCAGTCACCTACCAAATCTAGAGAACGGGGTCAAATATTCAAGAGAAAATTACAGTTTTGGTACCAAATATTTAGGGCATCGATAGTTTCAGTCTTTAAAGTTTGGATAAGAGCAAATCTAGTACCGAATGTTTCAATTTTTCACCACATTTAGTCCTATTCACCAGTTTTTCTCAAAATCTTATCAGAATCTGATCACATGAAACTCATAAAATGATTACAAAAGTTTTCTAAAGAATTAAAAAAAGAAAAAAAATTAATTACCGTAATTTGTAATTAAAGGCACACGCGCGAATGCACTATCTAAGTGGATTTTTTTAGTTTTATCTGCTTATTTATCGTTTATGAACTCAAATATTTGCCTTTAGTTACAAATTATAGCAATTAATATTTTCTTCTTTAATTTAATTCTTTTTAAAAATTTTTGTAACCAGTACGTGAGTATCACATGACCAGATTCTGATAAAATTTTTGTAAAACTAGTTAATAGGTCTAAACATGCTAAAAAATTGAAACATTTGGTGTTAGATTTTCTTTTGTCAAAACTTTAGGAACTGAAACTGCTGATGGTCCAAACATTTGGTACCAAAATTGTGATTTTCTCAATATTCAAAGAGGCACCTGTCCTGGGGTTCTTAATATGAAGTCATTTGTTATTACTCAAAATTGCCATGGTGATTCGGTTAAATATTTTTGCTCGAATAAAATTTTCAGGCGGAGGGATCTCATTCTATTTTGGATATTGTTCTGCCTTCTTTTGTGGGTTTCTTGGAATAGTGCGAGGAGGAAGGGAACAAGTAGTTTGAAGAGGGGGAATATTGTCGCTGTTAATGGAAATAATTAGCAACATTGTGGAATAACTAATAAGTATATTTCTAGCGCAGAGAGAGAGAGAGAGAGAGAGAGAGAGAGAGAGAGAGAGAGAGAGAGAGAGAGAGAGAAGCAATCATGATTTTTAAAGTTAATTAAGATGTTATTGTTAATTTGCGATGGAATATATACTTCTTGCTCAGTGTGGGGAAAATATGGTGTAGAAACTGTGTGATATTTATCCATACTTGAGAACCTAAACTAAATCCACTTTTAATTGTTAATTCAGGGGTATTTGGTTTAGGGGAATTAGGGAGGGAAATGAGTGTCAGTAGTAATAGCGCCCATTTTTAATGTTTCAAAAACAACTATCACTATTGTTCAATTGGCATGAAAGTGATTAAGTGGGGTCTATATAATTTTTCGAAATTATTATTCTATTGAACTCATAGTTTAGATGATATCAATTTCATTACTAAACTAAATATGTTGGGGGAGAATTGTAAAACCCATACTCATAATAGGGTTAATGATATTTATAATGATAGTGATTGAGAAATTTAAACCAAACGGTTCGTTAGTACAAAATTTATTGACGAGTGCATTAAAAAATATGAGTCATCCCATGTAAATTTTGCAATTTTGAAGTTGCGGTTTCTTTTTATCAAAAGAGAGGGAGGGAAGGGGATTTATCACGATTGAAGAGTTAATTTTCAATACACAATAATAATACTTTTCATTTTGGTTAAAAATAAAACTATTTAATTTGTACTTTGCCATACACTTGTGACGAAGATTAGTGGGGTATTATAAAACTAAGAGAATTTGGGTGTGAGGCACAGCCTAGCCCACGTAGAGGTTGCATTTTAAGTTTTGTGTTTTGTATATGAAAAATATTGTTTTATAGAAAATATTATGGCCATAGTTTTGTTAGAACAATATATTAGGAAATCCATTAATGGCAAGAATGTCATGTTAAAGAAATAATTTGGCAAAATTTCTAACCCAGATGCAAAAAAATAGATTAAAAAACTTTCAAGCCTGGGAATTCAACAAAACTGTACAAACTACACAATCAGAGTTTGCAGTCTTGGAAACTTTTTTATAAGATTTATCCTCATATTTTTTTTGGGCTTGGTACAGTCCGTTATGCACATAAGTGATCCAGTTTCTGAACTTAAAACTATCAACAGAAAAAAATGGTAAAAAGAAAACGCAAACGGAAAAGGAATACAACAGTAATAAACTCGCAAAAACTAGAAACAACTTAACCATTGCTTACAAAAAGGATTAAATAGCAGCCTTTTTAATTGAACAAGATCAAAACTTTGAAAGGCTAAACAATTAGATCAAGAAAATAAATATGCCAGCTCAAGAAAATAACAGTCTTTCCACAACTGACTCACGGATAATCATTTGTTAACATGTTAGCCATCAATGATTAAACAAAAGATTTCCACGTCAAAATTTTCTGTTGCACATTCTAAATAACAAAATTTTCCCGTTCAATTTACTCAGCCAACAAACTAGTACCAACAAAAAGGCTTTCTTCCCAGCTTGAAGAAGAAAAGCGAATCCCTTTACACAACTCAGTTAGTCAAATAATTGTATACCCTTTTCTTCTCTATCAACTATGATAATAAAGGCTACGATTTTGACCCTCACCTTGACTACATGAAAAAAAAAAAAAAAAAAAAAGCAAAAGTTCTGAGGGAAACAAAAAAGGGTTGATTTTAAATCAGCTTCTTTTAGCTGATAAAAGCTTATTCTCTTGAAATAACAGTGGAGAATAAGATAGGATACCTGGGGACAGGAGGAGAAGTGCTGGAGGTGGGACGGAGTTGGAAGAGCAGGATAGTTTGCTGGTTTGGTTTGGATTCCCTTTCTTGTTTTTAACTCCCTCTTTTTACATATATAAGTTGCATTTTATATTTTTTTCTGCTTTCTATATGTTTAATATAATAATTTCCTTTTGGGTTATGCATTTTAATCCCATTAATAGCTACGATATGTAACAATCCCCTTAACTTCCAATTGAGACACTTGACCACCCCATAGTCTTCGAGTGTGACAATTTGGTAAAACTCAACAAA